>VZRZ01008874.1:172437-187813 GCA_013398175.1 Climacteris rufus | reverse complement strand
AACGTGTCCCCATCCCTGCTCACCACAACGTGTCCCCATCCCTGCTCACCATCCTCCCCTTGCGCACTCACCGTCCCCATCCAGCGCTCATACGCTGTTGCTCCGTCTCTCAGCTCGTATCCCTCAATGGCATTGGACACCCAGGCCTCACATGGTGGGGGGAGATGGGATGAGTTGAAGCAGGAGAGGTTTGGGCTTTTGGGGATCGGAAAACGTGGGCCGCTTTCCCGCTGTTTCCCGGAGCTTGTAGTAGCCATGCTGCGCGGCATATGGGTGTCCTGAGTAATCACAGATTTGTTGCAATACTTTGGCATGGGGAGATAGCAAAATGATGCTGAAGTATAAGAAAGCAGACATCTGTGAGCACTAGCTATATTATAGGGTTTGGGTTTTTTTTTTTTTTTTAAAGTACATTAAGAAATTTGCAAATATCACATTATTAATGCAAATGTCAAAATTAAGTTTTTACATTTAAACCTAAATTCGTCTTGAACATCTTGTATTACGATATCCTTCAGTTATGCTGCCATATCATTTGCCACAACCTTGTACTGTACATGTTTTTCTTCTTGTAGTTTCTCTGTCCATTGTTATACCATTTGCCCTGTGAGAATGGTCCAGTTGTCTGAGTTACTCATTAGCTCTTGTACCCCTTAGAAAGATGGAAAGATTCATTTCTGTGTCACAGAAGATGAAGGGAAGATCATCACTGAATACGAAAGGGACAGAATTGCCACATGTGCACACGTATGTCAGTAATTCAAGAATAACTCAAAACATGGGTCTATGCCCATTTGGGTGATAGCAAAATCATCCCAAAACTCCATGTGGGAGAATCAGACATTTACACCTGAAACCATCCTGGACTGCCATGTGCATGTCTAGTGTAGATTTTATCAAACACACACAGGCTTTCATGTCCTCAAATTGAACCAGGGAGATCTTCATGTCCCATAAATTTTTACTACTGCTGGGTACAGCTGTGGCTGCTGTGGGCGCCGGTGCTGAGCAGAACAAGTGTCCTTTCTGTGCGTGTCATGGCATTGATGCAGCATAAATTGTAATGTCTTATTTACCAATTAATGCACTGTTGTGTAAAGGCAGAGCTGAAGTGTGAACTGTGTGTCTATGGTTCATCATTCTGCTGTCATAAAGAACTTTTATTATTGTCAAATAGCCTGTCTTTCATTACTTTGGCAAATAGGGTAAGTCATGGACGAGCCCGTTGTGCTGGGTGACGTACAGGCAGAGAACAGAGAGATGTGCTGTGCCTCCAAAGAGCTTCCAGACTCATATAAACACATCCTATAGGTGTCGTGACGTAGTTTGTTTCTGGAATCTGTCAGATTTCTTTTAAAATGTTAAAAAAAATATGGTAGTAACAGCACATTGTTGAACCAGAGGCATTCGCAGTGCTCTCCGTCCTCCTGAGCTGCTGATGTGAAATTCATAACTTGTAATTGTCTGGCTGGATTCTGCCAGGGTGTCTTTACCTTTTGTTCTGTGGAGGTACATGGGAAGAATTCCTTTCTGTGTGAATGCCAAGGTGCCCATAGCTTTGTTCTCTTAACCTCTTAAGAGGAGAGCTGTGCCCAGTGTTCAGCTGTCCTCAGCCTTCCCCATGTTCAGCAGCCTCCAGTACCAACCATGCACATGCACATGCTCAGCTTCAGTGCACCCTTTTAATCAGATTTCACTCCTGTATGTTGGCATCTTTATACAAGAGTGTGCCTGTTATTTTCAGTGAAGATACTTAAGTCAGGATTTTTCAACATGTACAACAACACCATGGCCATATCCTAGACAATGAAAACCTCAAGCAAACTGTTCTACATGCACCATGTGCAAAATTAAAGTTGTAATTTGGACAAATTAAAGTTAATTTTCATAACAATGTGCTTCATGATGAAATAATGAAATGATGACTCCTCTTCTCTGTGCTGTTGGTTCTACAGTCAGTCCTTCTCTCCGTTTGCACTGGGCTTCGTGCTTCTCCTTTGTCCACTGTGGGCTTATGGTCTTTGAGATAGATGGACAGAAAGAAACACCTGGTTACACACACACACATTTTACCCTCTAAAATGTGATGCCAAAGGCCACCAGCATACCTGTGTCCTGTTAAAATGCCACTTAAGTGGAAAACTCAGGAAATGTGGCAGTGGGGATGAAACAACATGGTTAAAACAGCCACTGACCCCAGTCTCTCAAAACATATATCTGCCCAAAGCAAATATCCTCTTACTCAGCCATACTTTCATTTTAACAGCAGCCTTACCACTGCTTTTTGGGGCCACCACTGGGGAGGAAGAGGCCTCACTCATTTCCCTGCCCCAGTGCTCGGACTCCGTACAGGCTTGACTAGACTTTATTTTGGCTCCTGCAGCACGTTCAGGGCAGCCTGACCTCTTTACCAGACGCTGGCTTGTCATAACCTTTATGCATCTGAACATTTTGTATTACCAGCATAAAGGAGCAGTTCAAATTTATTCTCCTGCCTTCTCCAGCCATGTCAGCTCCCTGGGACGAAGGTCAGCTGTCAGGGAGCGTTGCCTGTGGCTGCTCGAGGCGCTGCTTTTTGGAAGGGCTCTGCAGCTCCTGGCGTGGCCTTTGCCATGGTCCAGCAGCTGGGAACAGCCACTGCAGCCACCTCCTCTGCTCCAGGGGCTCCTGGTGCTGAGCTCTCCTTGCTCAACCTCTGCTTCAGCCTGAATGCTCTTGTTGGAGGCAGCTGTGGGTAGATGTGTTCCAGGTAGGAATTACACCTGGGTGAGCAGTATATCTTTTACACAGCCTGGGAGAGTGGGATTTGTACACCTTAGAGACAAATGGAAATCCTTGGAAATCACTCCTTTCCCTTCCAAATCTCCACTTGTAAACTGCATTTTATAGGGTCATAACAAGGCGGGCAGTGTCAGGCAAAACGTGGGTTGCCCATTTTTACCATGTTTTCCACTTTTTGCCAGTTTTTGCTCTGCATTGAAACACCGATACCAATGACCTTCACAGGCTCCTGACTTCAGGATGATGCTCAGCCTCCTTCTGGCAAGGGGACAGGAGCACAGCACACCCTCAGATGGACACTGGGTGGACAGGTTGACATTAACTTCTCTATCTGTAGAGCCTCTCCAGGCTCTGGCCATCTTCTCTTTCCCTGATCTGCAGTGTTTAGGTAGAAGTGACCATCTCACCATAACAGTGAGAAGGCTGAGAAGAATCCTGCAGCTGCAGGAGAACAACCTCTTAGGACAAATAGAAGGGAAAAAATACCCAATTGGACACATTTGATGTGTGCAAGATTTAACTACCAGAGTGCTAATCAGATAGACCCAAATGAAGGACATTTCTTTGGCTCTGAGTGATTTCTATTTCTCCTGGCCCTACTACTACTGCAAACAGTAGCTGAAGATTGTTCCCTTCTGGAGCAAAGAAAAAGCAGAAGGAAGAAAGGGTGTTGTTTATTACCTCTTTCCCATACACATCCTTCCTTCAAACAAAGAATATGCAGTTACTTGGATGATTTAAGGGCAGCAGCTGAGCAGGAATAACTATAAAATTCATGTTTTAATAACAACAACAATAATAAGCACACAACAGCATTTATAACCCTAGTTACAGGCCTGAGATATCATATCCATAGCAACTGCAGCAAGCGGTGAATGCCATATATTTAGAGTTCCCGTGCACCTGCCTAAAATAGCCACCGATAAATTATGCTGATGTTTGTGCCTTTCTGACAGGGTTGGAGGGCTGTGATGCACTCTGCAACCACGCGGCACAGAAAGGCACAGCCCCTTCCCTACCAACCCCGCGCCCATCTCCTCTCTCCCGTTCCTGGGTGGGAGAAATGGGGGAGAAAAGGCACCTGGAAGGGGAGCAGGGCAAGCCAGAGGTGCGGGGGAACAGCTGCTTCCAGCGCCTGGTGGCTGCCCCGCTCCGCCTGTCAGACCTGCCTCCCGCTAATGCCCTGAATTAATAAACTGCTGCAAGTAATTAGGGCTCCATCCTGCTCCTGCTGCAGACAGGGGCGATGTGATCACGCTGCATATTAATGGTGTGTGTGTGTAAATAGTTTACAAAGAGTTAATGAGTGATGGGGAGGCGTTGGAACGCGCGGCCGCTCCGCTGTGGAGATGGTTGCAGGGTCCAACAGGTCAATCGTGTGCTTGTAACCGTGGCTTATGAGCATCTCCCAGGCCATCTGTTGGTGTGCTTATTACATTTTATAGCACAAACTCCTGATGGCTGCAGCGTGCTTATAACAGCTATTAATCTTGTATTATTAACTCTTGCAAAGCAACATCGATTTGATCTTTGATGTGGAATATCGGCAGCAAGGATTCCACCAAGCTAACGGGGAGAAGGATCAGATTTTTACTCCCTATTGTGCGCAGAAAGGGTGTGTCCCTACTGTATCATGTGATTTCTGCATGGAGCCCTTTGGCTTTTCACACCTTAAAGTTTGGACACACATGAATCCTACAGAACATGAGGCAACCTGGTCTGGTGGAAGGTGTCCCAGCCCTTGGGAAAGGAGTTGGAAAGAAATGATGTTTGAAGTTCCTTCCAACCCAACCCATTCTAGGATTCTGGGATTCTGTGAACCAGGCCCAGGGATGATGTGATCCTGACCCACAGCAGCGACAGGGACACGCTGTAATCACATCAAGAAGAAAGAAGAAACTTGCTGCATTCCCGGACTGATTAGTAACATCATCACTAGATCTTAAAATGTGTTTATAGGCAATTAAATGTCACAGTTCATCTGTAAGGAGAATAATGATTGCTGCTGTGAAGAAGGAAACACAGGTGCAGGTTGACTCTAGTGACTTTAAGCTCACCCCTTTACCTGCAGGAGAATTAAAAGGACCCTTGTGCTGGGTTTTTTTAAAATCTCAGATATACCATCATTTATTGAAGACAGAATTCAATATAAACTTCTGGTTTCTCTCTGTATTTGCAGTTGACTCAAGATGGAGCTGAATATGTGAAAATATAGATTATTTGTTCTAGTTTGGCAGAATATATAAATGGAACCCAAAATAAAGTCAATAGAGGATTAGTTAGGATTAAATAATGGCATTATAGACCGTAGGTATTTATTTATATCAAATGTCTGGTGGAATTCTACACAGAACAAAAGGACATAAACACTGCATGTGCACAATGTGTACAAGATTATATGTTTTTATTTATCCACATTTCCATCAGTTCAGTGAAATGCTATCATCAAAATTCCTTCAAACCTAAGGAACTCCAAACTGTCTCACATTTGCAAGAAGAAAGAAAAATGTTTATTCAAGAAGACTGTGGAAAAGCAGAGCCTTAAAATGAATAAATTGTATCTCCAGCATAAAAAGAAAAAAAAGAGTTTCTGAAAATTGTTGAAGAAAAAAAAACCCTGGCTTTTTCTTGCCTGAACTGAGATTTTTTTACTTCCTATAAAATCCAGGGTTGGGCAGGTATTTTTTCAAAGACATCAAATTACGGATTGGATCAAATTGGATTTTAGGGTAAATTAACATGCAACCCTGAATGGCTGCATATACATTTAAATCATATTGAAAACTCTTTAAAGCTGTTGGAACATATTTCCAGGTGGTTTGGGAATGTGTAAATATTAGCACATTCTGAAGGTTGGTTTTAAAAGGCCCTTCATACTCGATAGGTCTTGACATCAATTTTCCCCTAATTTGCTCTGTGTGTGTGTGAGAGTGCACTGTGTGACCACCACGGGTTTTAAAAGGGATGACTCATATGGGTTTAGTGGTAAAAGAAGGAATATTGGTCTAGAGATGGAGGACATGGAAAGAAGGCTGTTAATCATAAGCAGCTTGGAAAAGAAATTTTAAAACAGTTTTTTCCAGGGCATGCCGAATACAAGAAATTACAATGTTCCTTTGAAAGATGGGTTTCCATCAGCACCTGGGCACTTGCTGCCTTTAACCCCTTCCTCTGCCCTTGCCCTTTATACCACACGTGAGTGTTCAGAGGGGGCACAGATTCACAATGCCGATGAAATGAAGGGTCTTCTTTCCTATACCTTGTCTAGGAAACTACTGCATTGAAATAAATAAGTCAAAGGTAGAGAAACTCTTGGTTTGTGCATCAAGGAAATGAACTTAAACTAGAAATACCAACTTCAAACACTGTCCGACTTCAGGATAAATCAGAATACAGTCTGTGGATCTAATGCTAGTTTTGTTTAAAATTTTAAAAGAACTAAAACCATCTTCTTTTTTTTAATGCAGGGGCTCCAAGATTATTTCTTGTGTTGTGCTCTTAACTTTCTCTTTCTGTGCTTCCACTACCTATAAAGCACTTGCCAAGAACACATGTGCTTTTCGAGGAGACTGGTTCCATTATAGAGCAATTACTCAAAAAATGGACTTTGAATCTCTGTTGTTTAAATCCCAGTTACCAGCCAATTATAACCCCAACAGAGACAAACTGGCTCCTTTACATAATGCCTTTGTTAACTCCTCTGTATTCAATGCCACGTGGATACATTCAGGCTACTGCTTTTTTCTGGATGGACTCCTCTAGCCTGTCTGGACTTTTATTCTGCCCCTGGAGACAGTCACAGCTAAAATTCCATCCAAATTGGAAAGATGTAGAATAGCAGCTCTTGAGACCAGCCATCAAATAGCTTGTATAAACATAATATACCCTCCTAAGTGACTTAGGACCACTATTCCTGCAAGCTAACAAACACTTGGTTACTGAAAATATTTATCCAAACAATTTGGACAAACCAATCAAAACGTTTCCCCTCATATCTCTCCCAGCCACACACTCCCCACTTTCTTCTGTCAGTGCATTTCTGGAACTGGTATTCATGCAAATGGACTGGGGGAACACTGACAATTTGTCCTTCAGCATCGTGTGAGCTTCTGGATTTGTTTTGTGCAGGAGAGTTGTCATTTGCCTGGAAGTTCCCATAGTGAATTTATTGGTCTTCTGACGTTGCTGGCGCCAGGTCTGCATTCCCATAAAACAAGCCAGAAGAAACTTTGGAAACAGAACCTTTATAGTATCCACATATTGGGCCATATTCAACTCCCAAGTCAGCAGGTGCAACTCCCATTGATTTCAGTGGGAATTCTGTCTGCTTGGGCTGGAGCTGAACTCGGTCCATAGGATCTGGCATCCTTCCCAAAACCTCTCTTCACTGAATGCTGGGAATGAACCAAAGCTTAATACACTTCTCTGCTGTCCCTAGGAAAGGAATCGGTCTGTCTTTTCAACAGACTGCAGGGGAAAAAAAAAATACCTGCCAGTCTTGCAGAGCTGCTTTTGCCATTGTGCCCCAGTGTGAATATCTGACATGTTCTCATGAACTCACACTTCCCCTTGTTTAAAGATGGTCTGTCCAAGATATCCTTTTTCTTTCATTTGAGGCTTAAAAGGAAGAATTCACTTTGTCTCCTTTTTTTTTTTTTCATGGCACAGTATTTCTTATGCAATGATTTTTAAACATCACTGTAAAAACCTTCTAATGCAAATAATTTAAGAAAAATCTCTCCTGAAAAGGAATGCAATTTTGTCTGAAGGAACGTTCTTTCTGCTAAGTCATCCTACAGAGGAAAATAGCATCAGATAGCATTTTATTTAAATCCCTGAGAGGGGAAGGAAAACTCTCAGGTGCATTTTTAAGACCCTCACATTTTAGGAGGTGTCGCTGAAACTGAACATATGCTTAAGTACATTCTTAAATAAGACCCTTTGAATGAGGTCTTACATAACTGTATCTTCATACCAGAGGATTTGCATTTTGTAGTATTTGCAACAGCAAGTGTAGAAAAATTAAAATAGCATTATAATCTCCAGGCAAAATTATGTGTGGGTTCAGGCATGAGATTCCGATTCGTCAGCGAAATCTGGTGAGAGCAGAATTTCAGGGGGATGTCCATCAACGTAGGGGCAGGATCTTATCAGAGAGGGCTGTTCTCACAAGAGTTTGGCATAGATTAGCTTATGCAAATTCGAGATAAACTGCTGAGTGAGATAGGAGGATGCCTGGCTACTTTCTCCACCTTCTCAATCCAGATAGAAATGACTGAGACGAGGCCACGTCAGTACCTGCTCGAGTGGAATTGTCAAAATGTTCTTCCCATCATTGAGTCCCACCACACTCACTGCCAAACATGCCTTTGAAAAATCCTCTCGTAGGCTTCTAGCTGGCAGAAATCTGCCCGTGGACATTCATGAAATGTTATTTTCACTTTCCAACACGCAAAACTGCAGGAATTTTCCTGAGGAGGCAGCAGGGCAGTTCCATCAGAGAGAGAGATGCGTGGCCAGGGTGCTGGGGAGATTTGAGGTATTTTCTCTTTTTTTTTCCTTTCTAGGTGGTGGCTTTTCCTTCAGTCCAAACATTCACAGTAGCAGCTATTGCTCACAAATCAAAACCACACCAAAATTTGAGGATTTTCTCAATTGTTTTTAGTCCAGATTATTGTCTTTTATAGGTAGACTCCTCAGATCAGATTTCTGGTATAACCCATTAGCTCTACAGTCTCAAGTAGCAAGAATAAGTGCACAGAAGTTTCATCCCTGCTCAGTGTGTTGAGAGGAAACCATGGCAGAGGTTTGTAGAGCAGGAGAGAGGAGGCTGGAGAAGAAAAGAGGATTTCTACAAAGCACCTGCCTCCAAGGAGCCAGAGGGCAGGACTGTGTCATTCAGCAGTGCCACTCGGTGCATCATGCACCTCAAATATACCATTTAACTGACAAAATATACTTCAAAATATTAACTTCTTCCACAAAACCAGAAGAACCATGAACAAAATGCCCAGGGGGAAAAAAAAAAAAGCTGTAAGTTTTCTAAGATGGAGCAGCCAATGCTAGAAGATGTAGTACCCAGAGGAGCCTTTCAAACTTTCTGCTCATGGTCCTAAACACCATCCTGCATCAGTTCAAACCAAAGATTTTCCTCACTAGAAATATTTGTGCAGAGCCTGAAATGGGGAGTAAAATATTTTATAAATCACCGTGAGAAGCATCTTCGATTTTACCAAGTCTGAAACACCTCGGGAAGAGGCTTTGAAGGTTCTGGGGGGTGTAATTGCTCCTGAGGAACAAGAAGAATAGATCTGTATAGCCACTTCTTTTTCTCCTGGATCCCATGTATGAATCCTGGCATTTAAGCACTGAAACCTCCTGGCTTCTCCACATGGCCATGTCCCCACAGAGCACAGCACGGGCCACTCTGGGTGCAGTGATGAAACAGGATTTTTATCCATGTACTGCAAGATTAACTCTTGTAAAGCCCAGCACTCTGGAGCAGGCACAGTAAGCTGAAAACAATCAAGACTTTAAAGGGTAACATGTTTTTATGTGTTTAGTAGCTCATGGTGCTGTGTAACTTCAGAGCCCAAATGCAGCAGCGACCTCTTCACATCACACTGTTCACATCGTATCACGAGCAGTGCTGCTGCTCTTGAGTTCTGGCACAGCAGAGGGTGATTCCCAGCACCTCAGTCCCCAGTAACACTGTCACCCTCCCCAGTAACACTGTCACCCTCCCCAGTGGGAGCTGGCCAGAGCTGCTTGGGGTTGCAGTGGTGTCACTGGAGCCAAGGGGGAGCTTTCTGCAGCGGTGCAGGTGTAACCAAAGATGGGAATTTGGCTTTTTTGCTGCTAGAGATGACCTACATTGCAGTAGAAGAGACATTTTCATAGGGAGAATAAGTTTTCTTTGCTCATGGCACCCATCCAGGTTTTTTCTCTAAGAACCAGCTCTTCCCCACGCTTTAACCCCAAATCAGGACACGAGGCATCTCCGTTGTGGCACATCCTATAGTGTGAGCAGGGCTTTGGGTGTTCTACCCACCACCCCAGATCAAATCAACATTTTTGAGAACTTATTTCCCTTCTGCCCAATGAGACCACTCCTCAAAATCAGCTTGTCCATGTTGCTGCAGGGAATAATCAAGTCTTGAGCTATATTACAACCCTCTCCCCACTCAACACGGATGATGCTCTTCTCAGCTCTGGCATTTGGCACTTCTGCAGCCTCCAGATTCTTGTGAGGGTCCAGAGAGCAGAACATGTCTCCATCTTCCCATCTGCTCACTGAAAATAGCTGGAAATTAAGGTTAAAAACTGCCTTGCCTTTGGGCTTTACTTTCCTCTGCCTCTCTATAGGAGTCACAGGAGCATCATGCCTAGAGCAGCCTCCTGGCACTACACAAGGCTTAGCAGCTGATCACAGGCTGGTGTGCCTGAAATATTTTCCTGACATTCCATTCCTGTGGAAGGACTCGCAAAAAAAGAACCCTAAACCAATCTAGAAACACCCAAAACCAAACAACCCCCCAAAAAACAGCTGGGGAAGGTTTCCAAGGTCACTACTGGAGGGTAGGACCAAGCTCAGCTTGCATTGCCTGTGTTTTATGGGATGCTCCTGTACTTCAGCAAAGTGGGGGTTAAATTACTCTTTTCTCCAGATTTTTTTTTGGAAGGATGACTGAGCAAGAAGCAGCACTGTGACTGCAATGCATCCCTTATTTGCCATCAGTAAGAGGTGTGTGAACAGCAGTGGAAAATGACAGGAACAGTGTTTGTACAATGCATTGCCACTTTGGAAAATTTGGGTTCTGGTAATAAACTATCACATATGCAAGGCTAACACAAATTAAGTCTGTGATACACCAAATGTCATCACATTTTCAAATTGAGAGCATCTTGCTCAAAAAATCTTTTTCATTTTGAGTTCCCAATGCCTCGAAACAAGTCCCCAGCAACAGACATGTCCCAGCACCTGAGCAGTGAGCACAGGACCGAACAGAATAGTAGAGACCGGGTTTTTTCCCCATTACTGGTATTTTGCTCCTTCCCACACTAATTGGAATTCAGATAATGTTAACGTTTCCATTCTTATGTTAAATTTAATAGTAGACTGCTGGTATTTCAGCTAGACATTAATTGTATAATATTCATACGACAAATGCTATTAGTTTTAGAAATCTTCTAGATAAACTTATATAAATTTGTCACCACAAACCCATGAAAAAACTTCCATGCATATTAATTAGGGCTTTTCTAAAGTAATGCCAGAATCCTGACTAGTCCAATGTTAGCTGCCTACTTCTAAATAAAAAGGGGAATATCCAGCTGCATTACTCCATTCTTTCAGTCTTTTTTTTCCCCTCTTAATTGTAAGCCTGGCATTTCTCACCAGTGTGTAACTCTGAAGAAATTCCCTTCATACCAGGACTTACTGCCACAGAACGTGTCATATAACAGGTTAATATTTTACAGCTATTATCTGACTGCTATTTGAATTTGAGTGATTAGAAAAGGAGAAGAAAACACATACAAGTCTTCTGTAGAGATTGAGTGAACAGCTGGAACAGACCTTCAAAAAGCAGGGAAGGCAGCAGGAGCTCTCGGAGCTGTTTCAGGCACAGGAAAATCCATGGTCCCAGTTCAGCCCAGTGACACTTCACTGATAGTGCATAACAGCTTTCCAGGGGCCAGACCCTGAGCTGAGCTATGGGAAGGAAAACAGAATAATTGCAGACATGTGTCAGGGGAAAAGGTGCAGCTTTACAGCACCCACCAGCCCAGCCCCACCAGTCACATCCCACTCCATCCTTGCCAACCTCTGGGCTCTCAGCTGCCACTCACATTCCCTGTGAGCCAAGAATTGTCACTTTAGATGTCCTCTGTCCTCCTCGTGTTTTGGTCCTAGAGAGAACCACCCCCTGCTCCCTTGCTGGCCCCTATGCACACAGGTAAACTCTCATTTCCTGCTGCTGGTCCCTCTGGCTGGGATTGCTGCACACCCTCCTCACCTGCAGGTTTTCCTCACAAACCCCTCCCTGTGCTGAAGTAAGAGGAGCTCCCCAGCTGGCACAGCCCCTCAGAGATCCATTGGAGTCACCTGGCTGACGATCTTCCTGGATATTCCATTGTAAAAACTTAATAGCAGGTTTTATTGTTATGCTATTTGCATTAGAGTTGCAAGCCAGATGTTAGGATCGTTATTGGGTTGTTCCTTGAGGATTCTACCAACCAGTCTTTTCTTCCAGCCCTCCATTACCTCCTCAGCTATTCCATGGCTTACCCAAACAAATGTTTGAAGGTCAACTTATTTTCAAGGCAAGCCTGCAGTTCATATCCAACCCTCTTCTATAAAAGAATGCACCAGCCTGACTATGAAGCACAAGCTGGTTCAATAGGAAACACACTTAAGAAAACTCCTTTAAAAAAAAAAAAACTTGAGAGGTGAAACTACTTATTTTAGTAATGAAATGTTACATATTAAGGTAAGTACTTAGCAGTGTACAAAATGCCAGAAACTCGTAGGCATCCACTCTTTACTCATGACTGTTAGAAAATGACTTTCACAAATGTTCTGCAGTGCTTTGTGTAACCTGAGTTTCCCCATTTCCCTTCATTGTATCCCTTTGTGCAATTCAGATTGGTAAATCATTCCAGGAAACTTTATATTAACTCACAAGAGCCCTTCAAGACAATATCCTGTAATTTCCACTGGTCTGAGTCAGACCTAGTCATATCAACTCAGAAATATCTGTGACCTTTTAGTGTCATTTTCCTTCTGGTGATCACAGAAAACCCAAGTAACTTCTGGATGAAGTTTTGCTTCCTGATTTGGAGGGGGAAGGTTTTGCCCATACTTACAGCCCAGCTGAATTCACACTGAATAATTTCATTATGCCTCTGTAAATTCCCCTTACAGCTTAAAAGGCACCGGGTATTTTTCTTGCATTGATTACAGCTGAGTAGTCTAACGCAGCTGCATTTCAATGGAAGTGAAGTGATTCCTTTATATTACAGCTATTTTGCCAAAGAGCATATGGTGTGAGGTGCATAAAAAGGACAGTGTTGCAGGCAGCCCCAGCAGAGCCTCATCCATCACACTGAACCTCCCTTAGCTCCATTTTCATGTCTCTCCATCCCTCCCCTACTCCTCCTTGCTGAGATGTGCAGTGGCAGGAGCACTCTCAGTGTCCCTCAAGCAGCTCAAACATCACATCTTCAAGCCCAGCTCAGCAGAACCCATTCCCAAGAGCAAGAAAACCGTGGCTATAGAGGAAACATTAGTCAGGGTGGCTGTGCTTTCCCATCCTCTTTTATGTGGTGTTACAACCAAGCAGCCAAGGTAGGAAGGGACTGATGGCACAGGGATGCAAAAACTTCTGTCCCACCTGTGAATATTCATTGCCTGGGCAATGAATTCAGGCTTCAGGGCAGCCCTTCCCCTGGTGGGCTCCTGTTTTATTTCTGGCAACCTCTACTAGAGAACACTCACTAAAGCATCCAAACCTTCTCCTGACAGACCCACTGCCTCCCAAGGAAGGCAGAGACTCATCCTCTTTTGTTTTTATCCTTTTTCACAGTGTACTTGTGTTGAGCTGACTGACATGTGAATAAGTCCCAGGAGATTTATACCTAGGACGCTTCTACTAAATATTGCTGGTGTAGTAGGAGGGTGCAAACGCAAGGGAGGCATTTGGAACAGACTTGTAAACAGTTGCCTTGGTACTAATTAGAGTGTTACATTGTCTGGTGGGATCCACTCCCAGGAATGTGCACAGCCTGCATTCACTTCTCCAGAGCCAGGGTGGCAGACTGGAAGCAGTCAAGATCCATGTAAGAGGAGCCGGGTTCCTTTTGAATCTCTTTTCCTCTGGGCTTTTTTACTGGTGAGCAGAATAGAAGTTGTTTTGCCCAATATCCCAGCATCTGTGCCTGTATAATCGACGGTTCAGGTTCTTTACAACAAAAATTGTCATTTATCCTCTGTCTGTGGGGCTGCTCATGTGAAAGCAGCGTGGTCCAAGGAACCATCTCCAGAGGAGGATTTCCAAGTCCTGGGGTTTGCTGCTGAGCTCATTTTTGACCTGTTTGGCAACCTCAGCCAAGACACCTCTCCTGTGCTTGCTCCTATTCTTTAAATTTTATTTTCCTGGTCCTGGGGCTCTGCAGGTGTAATTAGCTGTACAGGAGCCAGGCACACCAAGGTGCTGCTGCAGCTCAGGGTGATACAAGCACAAGGTATCAGGATGATACAAGCACAAGCCTGAGGAGGTTTCAGGACTGTCCCTCCTTGGCACAGTTTGAAGCATCCTGCTCTTAACACTGCCAAGAATTCTTCCACAGACATTATGGTCAAAATCACCTTGTGCTTTTCACCTCTTCTTTTTATGTTCCTTTATTCACCTGATCTGGCACACCTGCTTATGTCCCTATGGATTTTCCTACACTTGGCTTTGGAAGAGCCATCAGGTGAGTTCTGAGCTGCTTTCTTGGCTACCACTCAAGGGCCTGGGACTTGAACACAGAAATCACCTGCCCACCCTCTGAACCACCAGGGAGGATGGTAGTGCTTCATCCCTGAATGTTCTCAGGGAAAAAAGGATCCAGATTTTCTCCTCGGTCAGAATTCCCAGGAATTTCCTGGAAGTCTTTCCTCGACAAAGAACTGCTGAGAATGTGAATGCTGAGGCTTGAGGCTGGGTGGAAGATGCTGTGCATGGAGGAAATATCCTGGAAAAGGAAAGCAAGAGCTCTCACCCCTCAAGAGAGAATCAACAGCACGAGGTGATCTTTCCTGTGCAAAGGATCAGACTCGGCTTAGGATATATGTGAGATCTCATTAGCACAGTCTGGCCACTTATTGCACATACTAATCACTTACTTAATGGTATTGCTATTTGATTATTTAATGGCTATAGCATCCCCTTTGATCCCTCCTTTGTACACGCTTAAGAGTAACAATTTCCAATTAATTAAATGGCTTTGGTTCTCATATTACTATTTTAAATAAAAAGAAGAGAGGTTAAAGATAGCTATGTGAATTAATTCTGGGATTCCTGAGACTTCTTTTCAGTCTGTTTGCTTGGTTACAGGGAATTATTTCCACGTTCTGAATTTGGAATTCTTGAGCATACAAAGGAAAAAGTGCTGGGAACAAGCTCAGTCCACAAAATCAAGAGACAGGTTTCTATGCGATTTCTGATAACCATCTTGGTGAAAAATTCTAGATTATGTGATTTCAACAATTTTCCCTAACATGATTTTTTTTCTTTTATAAGGGCAGCTGGATTGTTTGTATTTAAAGTGACTTCTAAATTTCAAAACTATTAAAAAAAAATCAAAATGCAAACTAAATGTCATGCAAACCTGACACCACAGATCTGACTGTGAGCTCATCTAGCATAATGTCCACTGGAAATTTAATCAATTCCACAATAAATTCTTCTTTTATTAATGAATAGCTGATTGGATTTGGTTTCTGTGACTTGACATGTGCGAGTCCACCTGCCAGTTTTTGTGGCTTTAACCACCAGATTTAAAAGGCTTTTCCCTCTCACTCTCTTTACATCACTATAAAAAAAAAAAAAAA
>VZRZ01008874.1:142398-171669 GCA_013398175.1 Climacteris rufus | reverse complement strand
CCGCGGAGGCACGGAAATCATTTTGCTCGCCTGTGTGTGTGTGTGTGTGAGCGTGTCAGCCCCGCACGCCAGCGCTGGGGCACCGCCAGCCCGGGCCACGCCGCACGGCCGCGGGGCGCTGCGAGGCGCGCCCGGAGCTCCGTGGGGAGCGGGATGCCGCGATGCCGGGGTGCCGGGGTGCCGGGATGCCGGGATGCCGGGATGCTCCCGGCGGGCTGTCCCGGCTCCCGGCCCCGGCACTGCCCGGCCGCTCCCGCCAGGTCCCGATCCCGGTGCGCGCTCCGCTCCGGGTTTTGGGGCGCCGCATACTTCGCCCATGACACACGGCGGCGGCTCGCGCCAAGACGCGGGGTGGATTCCGCCGGGGAAACCTGGAGCCTGGCTGGGAAACGCTCATCGATCCCGAGCAGCGGGAGGGAATCCCCGGCGAGCCAGGCTCTGCTCCCTGCCGAGAGCTGCTGCTGGCCTGGCACCCACCCACCGCACCCGCTCCCCCGGGGTGCCACAGCTCTGCCTTGGGTGCCGGTGCCAGCGGGCTCTGCCGCGCTTCCTTTGTTTGCCTTGGATATGTGGAATTACTGATAAAATCTTCCAAGCTGGGACGCTGAGGGGGCAGGAAATGAAAGGTGCAGGGTGTGAATTACTTGGAGTTGTAAAGTCTTGAGACAGGACCACAGGTGGGCATCCTATTGGCAAAGGCTTCCTTAGCACGAGCGTGATTTTATCCGACGTGTTTCTCATACAAAAATCACCCTTGTGATCAGATGGAGAAGCTGCCACAGATGTGAGCTGGACAGAAGAAAGCTAAAACAAAGTATTAATTGGCCTTTTAAATTTAAAGAATTAAAATTAGGCCTAGGAAGCAAAGAATTTTTAAAAGAAAATGACGTTTCTTTCCTTCTGTCTCCCCTCAGAGGGCTGGCAGAGCTGCTGGAGGCCCTCACGTTGCTCAAGGTTGGGTCCTTGGGATTGCAACCACTGCACAAACCTGTGCAAGAGCTCGAGGCTGCATCATTGCATCACACCCCTGAACTGCAGATGGATTTTGCATAACTCTCCACTCCTAATTCTCTTGTTCTGTTGTTGTGTCTGAGATGGCTGCTCCAAGGAGTGCATGTACAGGAGCTTTCCAGAGGCTGGAGCAGACAGAGGATCCCAATCTGGCTGGTGAAGGGGTTGTGCTCTGGGGCTGTGCAGAAACTTGCTTGAGACCAAGAGTAAGCTTGGAATTTCAGGACTGTCCTAATTATTTTTTTGCTTCTCCCTGCTCCCCAAAAGCTGAGCAGACCCCATACAGTGAAGGCAGGCTGCCAGCTGTCTGCTCTGCCAGGGCAGCCCCTTGGTGGGGAATACACTCCAGTGGCCACCTCATGCCATAAATCAGGGGCGGAGGTGTCAGTGCCAGGCTGAAAATCCGATGGTGGCTGCTGTGTGCAGAGAGGTGAGAGGGGCAGGAACACCGTGAGCAGGGCAAGGGGAGCTGGCAATGCCTGTGCACCTCCTTCCTCCCATCTCCTGCTGCTGGTCCTGCCAGGGAAACTTGGAATTCATTTTGCCACTCTTCAGAAAAAACTTGGAGGCTGGGGGGCCTTCCTGGCAGGCAGGGCACAGTCTGGGTTGGGTGAGGCAGAAATGATGTGCAATGGCAGAAGGAGAGAGGATGGGGGGAAGAGCAGGAGCTGCAGGTCTGGGCACAGTCGTGCCTTTGGTAGGAATTTTGCAGGTCCCTGTCTGCACAGTGTTGTTGTTGATTTTGCCATCTTTGATCCAGGTAAACAGGACTTGTGTGCACAATGAAAACAAACAAGCCAGGCTGGAAAATATCATGAGTCAATAAGGTTCTTTCGGTGCCTCCACCTTTCCTAACCCCAAGTCAGCAAATGCTGAAGTGCTTGGCAAATCCGGGGAAGAGCCCAGGACTCAGAGCCTGGGGCAGCCCAGCCTCCACACTGGGCTCCAGCCACCTTCTCCTGCTTAATTAAAAGACCATCAATGAAATGTTTAAATACTGGGCCATCAGCATTGCCTTATGAATATTGCACTGGCAGCACTGGAAAGCAGGTTCCCTCTGCGTCTGAGCCTCGCCCTGGCTGGGAGGGATCCTCCCAGATTGAATGTGGGGATCAGCAAGACACTGTTTATCACTGTTTATCACTATTTATCGCTATTTATCACTTGCTGCGGGTAGCAGCCCACTCCCTGTGCTCCTCCTCACCTTTCCTACAGATACCATCAGCCAGAGCTCACACTGTGTTACAGCCCAGCTCTTCTTTCATCTGGAGCCATCTCTCGGGGTGACTCAAAGTTTGGTTCTTTCTAAAGTTTTCTGCAGTAGGCTGATCAAAAAAAAGAAAAAAAAAGAAAAAGAAAGAAATTGAAATCTAAAAATAATTCTCTCTTTTTGTATTTTACTTCGGCTGGATCACTTCCTACATTAGGTTGAAGGTTGGAATTTGTGATCTTGGAGGTCTTTTCCAACTCTAATGATTCAATTATTTTGTTGCTTTTATGACGTAGCACTCATGATTTTTGACATCAATGCTGGCAAATTTCCAGGAGCCCAGGAGGTGCAGGGCATGTTCAAAGCCACTCTGGATGTCTTCAGGTGTGAATGGGATTTGGTTGGGATGGAGGGAATTTTTCCTGAACACAGCTTTGTGCCCTCTCACCTGCTCTCTCCACCCTGCCCCTCAATACATCGCTCAACTCTGCAGCCTGGGATGCTCAGAAAATTCAATGTATATTATTAACAGAGCACAGACCAGTCACACACCATGAGGGGGCTTTAAATTTAGTTCTTGCAGTCTTCATTCTCTTCCCAAAATGTGCTCACCCTCTCCCTGGTTTAGCCAGGGGGGCCTGATATCTCTGGGCAGCATTTCATGGTTGGACTTGATCTTTTCTATCCTTAACGATTCTGTGATTCTGTAATTGCTCATAAACCTCTTCTTTTACTTTTCAATGTGTTTTTATATCTGAAGACAGTGAGGTCAGACACACACTTCTCCTCATCAACCCTCTTCTGTCAATCTGGGGTGAAAACTGTGCTGCTCTTCCCCCTCCCTGGAGAGGCAACAGGGACTTCTTGGTGCTGCTGGGGCTGTGCAGCTCCCCAGGGCAGAGCCAGGACAACGTGGGATTGTTGGGATGGAAATTCAGGATGCCAGGAGGAAAAAGAGGCTGGAGGCTGCCCCAGGAAACCAGGGCTGGTCTCACCCCAAGGCTGCTCCCCTCCCTGTGATGCCCCACGTGTAGAATTATTTCACTCACAGGGTGATTCTGGCATCCAAATGCCTTAATGGCAATTTTTTTTTATTATTATTGCTTCAAAGTAATCATGGCTATTGGCTATTTGGGAACCTACAAGGGGAGCTCAGCCCTTGCATGTATTTTAAATTATAAGCTGTGTTAAATGAACACAAGACACTGAGCGATTTCTCATCTCTGGGTGGTTTTAAATAGACAATAAAAAACCCCAAGATAGTAGATAACATTTTATTGCAGCATATAAATTAATCTCTGTTTAGCTAAGCAGAGAACATACCACTCAAAAATTAAATGCTGGGCACCTAAAAAGCAATAGCATTATTCAATAACATAATTAATAATAAGGACGTCCCACAGAATTATCTCTGTTTTCATCATGTGTAGCTCTTTGATTATTCCTGTACTTTATTTTCTTGCTTGAAAAAAAGACCCAACATAATTTTATTTAGTTATTTCCATATTAAAACACCTTGCCCACAAACAAAATTAATTTTTTTTATTGCATTACTGAAATTAAGTTACATTATTTCTACCCTAAAAGTAGCACATGTAAAAGTAGGAAAACTCCAGTGGAAAGAGAACTGTAGAACTGGTCTTTTATTTGTAATATTTTATTTATGCTTAGAACAGTTTTGACATTTTCAATGGAAATATTTGTCTGTTCATTTCATGAAAAGCCATTAATTGTGACTATTTTAACCTTTTTAATAATAGTAACTTATTTTTATATTTTCTTTTTAAAATTCAATTATTTTAAACACAGATTTAATGTAAAACTTACCCAGACTACCATCAATTTCTATAGTGAAACCATTCTACAGATGATGCACCAGTCAGTTAAACAGAGAAATGTACTGATCATTCTTTATTTTTTCAGACCAACAGGATATTTTGGTGTTTTCTTTGCTTCCTTTAGAAAAACCATGGGTTTTCCAACTTAGGATTTTTAAGGGAGTATCCAGTAAGGGGAATGAAACCTATTACATTTTCCAATAGACTTCTGCAGCAGCTTCAGTCCTGTACATGGATTGTTCAGAGAGTTAATTTTCCTTTGAGTGTAACAGGGATTTATCTGAAAATGGGCATCAGGCTTTGCTTGGAGATAGATCCAATTTCCACCTCATTCTACAAGAGTAAATCAGGTGTAGCTGCTGCACCCAGTTGTGTTTGTGTAAAGTCACTGTGAGGAACACTGGAGGGTGAGTGCCTCAGAAATGCAGCTTCTCTTACCAGGAATCCAGCTGGAAAACTGATTTTCTCTGATTTACTCCCTGGAACTTGTACCCCTTTATTTTTAAAACCTTCCTGCTATTTGCATCCTCCAGATTTCCACGCAGCACCCACTCCTGGGACGTTCCCCACTGTGGTGCTGGGGCTGTTTTTAAAGGGGGCAAATTCTGCCCCTGTGTCCATCCTGTGGGGCCACGATAAAAGAACCTGAGTGATTTGGAAATGTGGCACCAGGAGTATCCAAAATGCCATTTCTGGGGAGCCCTGGGGGCTCTCCTGGTGCCAGGGTCTGCCCCATCCCCAGAGGAGTCAATCCCACAGCAGAGTCTGTGCCAGCTCCACTTCCAATAAAATAAAGGGATATGAAGCAGACTTTGTGTAGTTTTATTAATGTTTTCTTTTCTCAGTTGCATAAATTGATGTGTACAGGTAAGTGAGGAGCCTTAAAAACTTGAAACACTCCTTAAAAACTTCCCTTCTTTCCCTCTGATAGCTGAGTGCTGTCCTCACACAGCACTGACAGCCTTGCTCAGGATTATCATCATGAGGGTTAAAGATCTTGGAGGTCTTTTCCAACTTAAATGAGTGTCTGATTCGATGATTCTTAGAATAATGTCTGGAAAACCCAGCTCTGAAATGTGATGCCAGTGTCCCAGAAGCTGAAGAGACCCAGAGCCAGAAAGATAAGCCTTGAATTCTCCAACCTGATTAAGTCACAGTGGTTTTCAGGAACTGTTTGCAGGATTGGTAAAATTTGCTTAAAGTATTATTTTGATTTTAAATTTATAATGGCAAAACTTCTGGCTCAAATGAAAGGAAAACAAAATTATACTTTTCTGTAGAATCGGGCAAAATTTTTCCATCAAAGTTTTATTTTATGTATCTTATGTATTTTATATATTTATTTTATTTATTTTATGTATTTTATGTATTCATAGAGTCATAGAATATCCTGAGTTGGAAGGGAACCACATGCAATTTAATATATTTCTTATATATTTCATATATAATATTATAAAGAATTGTTTTTATAATATAATCATAAATATATAATAATTTTATTATTATTTAGGGTTGTATAAAATGGGAAATATGAATGCCAACATTCTGCATTACAGACACTTTTAACAATCTGAAAAGACAAAACTGTACACTTCATGTTTTTAATCAGTTTTCTTGTTTTTGCGAGTAAATGAGTAACTTTTCAACCTGCTATGCATTTTTCCCGTTGACTCCTGTGTTTCCTGATTGCAGCCATGGCCAGGGTCAGAAACTACAAAATTCCATGAGAAGGGAAAATTTCCAGGGCGTTCTGAGCCAACATTCTATGCCTCAGAGGTTGGGATCACTCAAATAAAGATCAGGACGATATCAGAACTTTCAGTTCTTTATCCAAACAGCCGAGGCTTCTCCAGCTGCCCCATCACAGCTCCATAATCCTATGGAGTTCTGTCAGTGGTGCTCATTCCTATTTCACAGGCTATAATAAACACAGCAAAAATTAGATGAGGTTCCATTTGAGGTTAAATGTTTCCATGAGAGAATAATTTCTGTTTATGGCAAGAAAGGAAAAAAAAAAAAAAAAAAAAAAGAAAGAAAAAAAGACTACTGCTCTATTTTTAAAACCTAATTTAGAGCTGGTATCCAAAATATCAGTAACAACAGAGCATGAATGAGGCAGGATCACGGTCCCTTCGTGGTTTTTCATGGCTGTGAGGGCAGCGGGAGCAGGGGCTGAGCAGAGGGGGCCACCAGCCCTTGTCCTGCCCACGCTGCAGGTGCTCCCACGGACAGATTTTCCACGGGTGTCATCCCCAGTGACTCCCACGGGACAGCTTTTCCTGCCCTGCCCAGGGCAGAGCCTTTACATCCGTGTGCTGCCTGCTGGATTGTCCCTAAAACCTGCTGGTGTCCGAGGAGAGGAGAGGAGAGGAGAGGAGAGGAGAGGAAGGACAGTGGGAGAAGTGGTAACACAAAGCTTGGGAGGGATGAGCCCAGGGAGCTCCCCAGGGCTGTGGGCACCTGGGAAGGGACAGCACCCACCAAGGGGTGAAGGCTCAAACCCCAGGGTTGTCTTTGTCCATTTGTTAGTGGGAACCTTCACACAAGCACGGAGAAACACACCCCAGTGATTACCCCAAAGCCCGAGGCTGCCTGCAGCAGGAGCTCAGCAGGATCCTGCCGGGAGGGCGATGCTGCTGCCGCCTGAGGGACAGCAGGGCCCGGAGCTGCCATGGGCTGTCCCTGCCAGCGTGGCCGAGGCTTGGCTGGGCTCCGGGCTGGGAGATGGACAAAGGCACCGACCCGCAGCATCCCTGCTGCACTGACCCTCCCGGCTGCGCGGGGTGAGAGGGAAATGCATTAGTCTTGTTCTGCACTTTGGCAGCAGCGGCAGAGCGCTGGCAGGTGATTTTCCCCAAGGTCCTGCTAAAAGCCCAAGATAAAGGTTGAACAAACCTCTGGGGCTGCTCAGCACCTGCGGCCGCCTTCCCTGCCCTCTCCTTGACTTCAATGGATTTTTAGGGCACTCAGAGAGCAAAACTTCCATAATTACAGGCACTGATGTGTTAAGAGCACTCCAAATGCTTTCCTCTGGTTTTGCATCGGAACGACCAGGCGTGCAGAGTTTCTTTTTTTCCTCAATCATGCGGTTATTTGGAATTTAGGTATTTCTGCCTACGGAGCTGCTCATCCTGTTTTTATGCTGTGTTGTTTTTGAGCCACAGGCTGCAGTCTCTTGTCAGTAAGAAAACAATGAAATGACTTGCTTTTGTTTCTTTTCAGGCATAGAACGAGATACTAGTGCACTGTGAAGTGCCTTTCAGAAACACGGCTTTGCTTGTGGAAGAGGGTCATTAACATCTCTCAAAGCCAGGCTGGATGAGGTTTTGAGCACCCTGGTCTAGTGAAAGATGTCCCTGCCCACGGCAGGGGATTAGAGATGAGCTTTAAGGTCCCTTCCAGCCCAAACCATTCTGGGATTTTATTACTTTACGCCTTAGAAAATTCATGCAAGACAGCAGGAGCTGATTCTAACCTTCCTGGGGTGGGCAGAAAGATGTCCTGGACAACCCAGCAGGTCCCACCAGGCCGAGGGAGATCCTGCAGACCCCACCTGCAGGACAGAGCCCAGGCCGTGGCACAGACTCTGTTGATGCTCTGCTATCTCACACACGGGGCTTAAATTCACGCTCTGCAGGAAAAACCTCCATGAGCACAGCTGGAACCCACCTTTCCATTGAGGAATGAAGAAATCCCAGATAAATCCAGCAACCTGACCCTGCAAAAAGCTGCAGGAGGGTCCCGAGGGGGAGGTGGAGAGGAGGCCCCATCCCTCAGGCCGTGGGTCCCGGGGGTTTGGGGCAAAGCTCAGCGCGGTTATCGAGCGCTCCCACTGAAGTCTCCCGTTCCAGAATTTTGCTGTGGCAGAGCCAGATAAGCTGAGAAACGTGAAGCCAAGGATTCAGAACCAGCCAGTGCGTGCCTCTGAGAGCTGGCAGCCTGGAAACCCTGTCCCTGGGGACAGGTGAGCGGCTCCTTTCCGCTGAGGAGGATCGGAGCAACGGGACTGAGGGGCACTCGGGATTTTTCAGCCTGGAGGGAGCACCACCAAGAAAACTGATAAATTTAATATCCCCTGCAGCGTGTTTCCATTCCTCCTTCCAGAGAGATGTAGCTGAAAGAGACCAGCTCATGTCAATGTCTGAAAAAAATCAGGAATTACAGGTGTTAAGGCATCCTTCTAGGAAAATCAAGCCTGTTTGGCAGAGGAAAGGTTTCCAGGCAGGGCGTAGCTGCCCGTGCAAACAGGCAGTGAGCTGAGGGGTGGATTTTGGACATCTGAGCAACATTAAATCTCAATAGATGTGGCTTTGTTTTAAACAAGACACGTAACTGGGGAAGTTAAACCCAGCCCAGTTTGGGACTGGAGAGACCCCTCTGTTCTGCACAGCACCCCCACACTGGCTGTGCTGGCTGAGGGCTCAGCCCCCAAATCCATTACCCCCAAAAAACCCTTCCCACAGCCAGACTCTCCCACCTCCCAGTGCCCGTCAGTCCGTGCTGGGGCCAGACCCTGGGCTCTCCCCAGGCCTGGCAGAATGGGAATCTCCTATGGACAGATTTTACATTTCCAGATGAAAAGGCTCAACAAGGTGGGAAACAGAATCATCCTCAGCCATTTCCTCAGTTTAACAACTTTTTAATTGGATGGCATTGATTTTTTCAGTGATGAAATGTATTTGGAATATGGAGACAACACAAAGGCATGAATGAAGATTAACTCTCGTTTCCAACCCCAGAAAACATTAAAAAGAGTTACCAGAGTATTTGAAAATATTTTTAATAGTTTGGAACAACTAAATTTAGCTAAGCTGCAGATAGGCCTCTCTTTATTACAGCCAGAGTTACTATGGCAACATGCTACAATTATTTATCGCCATGACAATCCACTGGAGATTTTTTAAATGCATTATCTATTTTTGTTTGCATTGTCATTCCTGCCAGGGGAGGGAAGACACCAATTTGGTGCTCTGTGAAATGGTCAACATTTCACCCCGGCCATGGCAGGGTGGAGGCTGGGGGAGATTTTAAACTGAGCGGCAGGAAAAGCCAAGGAACAACCTCTCTCAGGATTATTTTTCCCCCCCTTTTTTAGTCTAAAATAGGTTACTGTTTCTAACTGACAAGTGAATAAGAGCTCGTTCTTTGCCAGTCTTCCTCCTGACTGCTCTTTGATAATCTGAGATACCAGAAACAAATGGGAATGAATGAGTTCTGCAACACCCAGGAACCTTTATTATCTCTGCCACGGAGAGAGGGAAATGCGGACGAGCTATATTAGGCAGCTCCTCTAAGGTCACATCAGCAGGCAGCCATCAGGACGTGATCAGAACCTGCTTCCTTGGCCACATCCTTCGGTGTGGAGGCAGCATCACCATCCCAGTGCTGCTGTCACAAGTGCTCTGCATCTTTATTATACACACCAGGTCAGGGGAAATTGGAAAAGCCTGTCAATCCCTGGGCTGCAGGAGGAAGGGAGGGAGATGTGCAAAGTGCTGCCACTGCATTTGTTTGGCTGTGACAGCAGAGGAGCTCCACCAGCTCACTAATGCTCGCGGGGCAGTTCGTGGGTGCAGGACGGGTTTCACTGCCCTTGCTCAGCCCACAGCAGCGTTCCAGGTGCTCCAGGCTGGAGATGCCTCGCCCTGGCAGAGGCACAGAGACCTCCCTGAGCCCAGGACACGGTGTGTGGGCAAGCCTGTCCCGTGCAGGACGCAGAGCACCGTGTCCCTGGACCCTCTGCAGGATGATGCTCGAGGGGAGCGGACGTGCTCGAGGAAAGGTTGGTGGATATTGTTCTGACACATCCCAACAATGCTCTGCTGGTCTTGTCCGCAGTGATGGTTAAGTAATCCTAAGGAGGACATGGAAAGAGCTCCCTTTGTGACTCTCTGACTAATGAAAAGCCCTTTATATAATCCTGCAATCAACTGCATGGGGCTGCTGGGACGGGTAATTGGGCTACGAACGGGCTCCGTTTCTGGGACATTATGTAATTTACCGTTCTGTCATCACCCGTCCCAAAACTGTGACTCTTTCTCCAAGGCTCACATTTCCAGGGATACAAGTAATGATCAAGGCTTGGCCCTTCACATCTTAGAGCATGAACAGGATCTTTCCAGGTGTGGCTGGTTTGGATCAAACCTGACTCCCTGGTGCGCTAAGGAGAGCAAGAGGCAGCTCCTGGTGGGACAGTGCAGATTTTGGCTCCTGGACAGCACATGTAGATGCAAGATCCTGCTTCTCTGAGAGGGATGGTGGTCCAAGCAACACATCCCGTGGAAGTGGCCATGGGACTTGCTGTGTCTGAGCGGAGCCAGATGGACATTCCCAGAGGGTACCTCTCTATTTATGAGGTTATTTCCAATAGTTTCAAGGGATCTCGCTGTAGGTCAGCACTGCAAGACAAAAACCAGACTACAGGACATAAGGAACAAAAGAGGCTTCCCTTCCAGGCCTGTTCCTGAGGTGGCAGCTCCCTACCCTGGCACAGGCTGTGGCACAGACACATTGCTCCATCAGAGCGTACGGATCCCCACATCACATCCCAGGGAAATCACCAGAGGTGCATGGCTGGAGCAAGGCCCAGAGCACTCCTGCTCTCATGTCAATAGTCCCTGAGCAAAGTGAGTTTGGGAACTGCTGCTTCAGACCAGAGAGGTTGACAGTCATTCATTTCATACTTTTCCTCCACCTTCCAAGGCTGTGTAGATCCATTCTGTTGTTTTTTCCCCTGACCAAATGAACCACAGGTCCGAGTACAAAATCCCCTGGTGCCTGCTAATAAAAGCCTCCGAGGTGTTTGCACAGAGCCTGAGCACAACCAGCTCCGTGGCAGGAGTGGTTGGTGGGGAATGGCTGGGTTACACTGAAAACCAATCTGTTCTCCATCTGGCAGTGGGAATATCAGTGGAAGGAAAAGAAAGAGGCAAGACCAGAACTGTTAAGACCTCCAGAGTTCATTGCTTCAAGAGTCCATGAACAGAGAGAACAGAATGGGAGCATCTGTCAGTGTGGTTTGAGAGCCTGAGGATATGGGAGGTGAGCAGGAGAGGTTGGGTTTTCCCTGATTTTGCAGGTTTGCAACCAGGATGGGGACAAGGTGAGCACCATCCCTCTGGTGTTGATGCCCAGGGGAACATGAGGGCGCTTTTGCAATGCACACCATGAGCTGTCAGCAGCAGCACAGACCCAGGAAAACAGGGACTCAGCAAGTGCCTTTGCCCCCCCCGTTCCTCTGCTCCTCCACGGGAGCTGTGGATGTAGGTGGGTTGTGTTTTATGTGTTTTGCAGGACAAGAGAAAAGCTTTGAGGAATTAGGCTCTTGTACTAAGCACTGCAAATAAGCAAAGGGCAATTTCTCTCTCCAGCTACAAAGAAAGCTGGGTGGGATTGCAAGAGGGAAGTGGAAACACAAGTATATTCCGTGATTTTTCACAGGTCACACACAGTGGAGTGTTTTCTTTGCTCAGGCTATTTACTGACATGAAAAACAAAACCCTGCTAGTAAAATCAGACACACACAGTTTGGAAAGGTGTTTTCTGAGAATTAAGTCTGGTTGACATCCCGAGCCAGTCCTTGCAGAGACTATTGCATGGAATGCAGGAGGACAGATTTGGTTTCAGGCCAGGTCTGTGGGATTACAATGAGTCTCTGATGTTTCCCAAGTGATGAATTATTTCAAGGAACAACCTGGGCAAGAGCAGCCCCTGTGTCATGGTGGCAGGGTGAGAGAGGAAGACTTTTAAATGTTAATTAGTAGGGAAGAGCTGTCTTGCAGGCTAACCACAAAGATCTCCGGTGATGGCAGGAGGCAAAGGAGAGCAACAGAGCATTTCATTTGTAATGCATGGTTTTATTTCACCTTGGAGATCCGCTCATTGATGGGTTTGGCAGGCAGATAATGAGACTGCATTGCTGTAGGGTCCCTGACTGCAAGGTGCTTAAGCACAAAAGGAAGCCCCTAGGAAACCTCCTGGCAGGGGGGAGGAAGCTTGGCACTGGGCAGGGATCAGGGGAAGAGGTAGCAGGACAGAGTTGTACCTGCAGGGAGGTGAGAAAGAGCAGAGGCTGAGGGTGCCCAGTGCCAGCTGGGCAAGGGGAGGATGAAGTGGCAGAGTCAGGATGAAGTGATCCTACAAAGGTAAGAAAAAGGGATGAGCTGGGTGATGGGCCCAGCTCACGTGCTCCTTTCCATTATTTCCTTTTTCATGTGGAGGTCTCCTAAGCAAATCCCACTCCTGTGCCATTGCCTCCAAGCTGGGAGCAGTTTCCAGTGCTCCAGCCCTTCCCATCACACCCATCCTTTTTGTGAAGTGCACAGAGGTGCCGTGGCTCTCCCCTGGGCAGTTTTGGAAATGTGGCCAAACCAGGGGCACTGTTGCCCTCTGCCCTGCCCGGGGTCATGTTGTTCTCTGGGGCAGTGGATGGGGAATGTTCCACCTGGGAGCAGTTACAGCTCTTAAGCTACCCAGGGTTTTGCTGGAACGCTGCTGTGCCAAGTGTCACGGGCACTGCTCAGGGCAGAGCTCCATCCCACCCCTCTGCTTTGGGCTCCTCCACTGGCTCAAGGCTGAGCCCAGGCTGCCCCATGAAGAACAGCAGAGGGCTGTGGGGTGCTGCTGTCCTCCCCATGAGCCAGGGGACACATCTCTGCCTTCGCCTGAGTTGCAAAAAAAAAACATCTCCAGGCTCTCCTAAGCTGGAGAAGTGACTCCACTCCATCAGGAGTTGCTTCATTGACATTGGAAGGGCAAAGTACAAGAATTTTGGACTTTGTCAGACAAAAATTAAGACAAATGTTGATGCCTGAATCTTTCCCTCTAATTAACTTTAAATTTAAAAAAATAAAATTAAACCATGGGCAGAGGCAGCGGCCGCTAACATGTGCCAGGCTGGTGTGACCAGCACCTGCATTTCCTGCAGGGACAGGTGACCTCAGTGACTGCATTTTGCTCACTTACAGTGTTTTTAAAGTGTTTTTGATCCCAGGATGAAAAATGCAGCATAACAGTAACATTCCTTCGCACATCTCTCTGTCTGTCCATCTCCAGAGCACGGTCTGAGTGTGTTTATTCCTGCAGTTAAGGGGAACTGCAGTTACATTTAACGCTATTTTCAAGTCCCTCTTGACTTCCTTTTTCATCCTTCTTCAGGGCTATGTTTAGATTCCAATTTGCAGTCTCCTGGACTGAGATTGTTATTAAAATGCAGCATTGGTAATGCTCCGTGCATCCCAGCCACAACAAACCACTGCGGGTGGGCGCAGCACCGGGGAGAGGAGGGTTCTGAGTGACCACAGAGTGTTTAGGCTTTCAAAAACAGCCAGTTTTGCTTTGTATAGATCTAAAGACTCTTCCCACTTACTATCTACAAATATGGCAATGGGGAAAGGGGAGAGGAGGGAGGGATAAGAGTGTGATCTGCAGAACCAAACAGAAGGGCTATAATTAATCGGGTAATTGCAGTATTTGCATGGAGTGTCTGTAAATATTACCTCTAGTCCTAAGTACGGTACTTTGGACCACGTATCTTATCATGGAACACCCCGTCAAACAGCAAACACATCCACTTGACTGGAATATAATGAATATTAGGTCAGCCAAAATGCAAACTGACTAAATTAATTTGTAGTTGTGTACCGAGTGATGTTGTGCGATAATTTAATGAAACCCTTCAAACAAATACCCGCTGGGGAACAAAGCAGAGAGCAAGTGGAGTGTGCAGGGAAGGGTTACCAGGGTGGTGTTGTTACAGAAGGAGGTCCTGGAGAGCAAACAGGAGTGAGGGGGCATCTCATAGAGCACAGGGGAGGATGCGAGGGCTGAGCAGGGACCACGGTGCTCTGCTGAGAGCTTTGGGCCTCAGAGCTGCCCCTGAAGGACCTCAGACAGGACACCCAGGCTGGACTCAGCTCCCTGGAGTGAGTGTGACGCAGGCAGAGGCTCCATGGGTGGCCCTTGGCTGCCGTGGGGCTGCCCTGCCACCGCTGCTGGACGGGAGGGAGGTCTGGAGGCCTCGGTCCTGGGAGAAATGCAGAGCCCAACGAAGGGTCTGAGCCCTCCTTTAAATACTTTGGCTCCTCAATCACGTTGTCTGGGGACTCTGAGATCCAAACCACCATTTCTGCCTTTTTCATACCACTCTGCTTTCTTCTTTGGGCAAGGGCAAAATAATCACTGGAACAGTTCATTTGAGCAGCCACAATACATTGATCCCAAAGGGAATCTGGTGGCAGAAAGAGCCCTTTCTGAAGGGGCAACGTGTCTGGCATTGGAGGGATGCTGCCCATGGCTCCAGCACATGCTGGATTGGATGTTATTTCCAGGGAAAAGCACAGCTGAGGCACAGGGTGCTCAGAGTAGACCCTGAGCAGTGCAGTGGGACTGGGCTCACCCTCATGCAGCAGCAGAGCCCAGACCATGCAGGGATCCTGTTGGGAATCCCCAGGGCACTGGAGGTCGCTGAGGTCTCAGGCCACCTTGGTGGCAGCAGAGGAGCTCTGCAGGATGGAACTTCAGCAGTGGGGGTGAGAAACCAGTGGGAAATGCTGGTCCCAATGGTGCCATTCCCACTGAGCACCCCACTGGCAGGTGGGGACCTCGGTGTCCCCCCTGCTGCAGGGGTCCCAGCCCAGCAATGCAGCACTGACTCTGCAGGAAGCAGACTCCTGGGCTGGGAACTGCTCTGTCCCTGAGCAGCACAACCCTGACTCCCACAGCAGGCAGAGCTGCTGGTCCATGGTCACAGCAGCAAGAGGGGGAATTCCTCTGACCCGAACAGTCCTGGTGCTGCATTCCCAGGGGAGCGGAGTAGCTAACTTAGTGATGCTGACATAAGAGATGCCCTTGAACTGGGATTATAGGACAGATGCTGAATTTATTGGGAAGGGGTTTATTAATTTGCCCACATGACATGTCATAGGACAGTCTGCTAAGTTTACATGAGCTATTCACAGTGATATCAGGCGCCCTTTATCAGATTCTGCATCAGTCACCTCGGAGTGAGACCACAGAGGAGCAACTGCTGAGGGCTAATAAAGACAGAGTTGCAGTGCTAACGGGTGCCAGTAAATGAGTGGTGTTTGGGGTCGTGTTTGGGGTGTTCGATGTCAGCCCCAATCCGGGAGTCAGAGGCACAAGTGGTGGGAAGCTCAGGCAGGGTCAGAGCAGCACAGACTGAGCAGGAGCTGCTCAGGGGTTGCAGTTGTCCCCACTGAGGAGCCAGCACGTGTCCCAGCAGGAGGGGCTGAGCAGAGGCCACAGACAGCCCCTGCTCCCACCGAGGAGGCTCCACATCACCTGTGCTCCTCTGGGATGCAGAGGATGTTTGTGCATGGAGGGGCTCTGTGTGTCCTTCCTGCAGCTCCAGGGCTCGTTGCCAAAGCAGCCAGGGGGTAGGAGAGCAGATGGGTGTGGGCAGAGCTGGGCTGAGGGTTGGGCAGTAACAGGCTCATCCCAGATACAGGGGAACTGGCAGGATGGGCTGCAGCAGGGGGGAAGGGGTGGAGGGTGAAGGCAAACACAAATCCAGGGACAGGCAGTGCTGCATGGCTGCACTAAATGCACCTTCTGCCACAAGGGAGGACCCAATATTAATTCTCAAACTCATTATGATGAGAAATACCCTCCCGTATCACTATGGGATGAGATAAGCATCAGCACAGGATAAAAAAAAATTAAGCACATAAGGATAGAGAGAGAGAGGGAACTGAGGAGCTTTTTCAGCGTGAATGCACTTACCCCACGCAATGGGGGTGTCCCTGTCCCCACACAACCCAAGGCTCCACCATCACCAGAGCTGCTGCATTTTGGCTGGTGGCTGTGGATATCCCTGACAGCTCCAGCCTCTACATTTACCCACTTGGCAGGAGGATTTGCTGGGTAAGGCTGTAGCCACATTCCTGAGGTGGCCCTGGGAAGCTCTCTTCCTCCTCCTCCTCCTCTTTCTTCTCCTCCCCCTCCTCTCCTTGCTGCTGGGCTGCAGGGGCAGGGAGGGGAGGATGCTGTGAAAGGCTCTGCAAAAAGTGCCCCGGAGGCAGAGAGAACCACCTCTGTGCAAAGCCTGCCCGTGCCAGTCCGGGCAGAGCCTCCCATGACATCAGCTCCCAACCAGCTCCGCTCCGAGGAGACCCTGCCGTGTGCCACGGAGGGAACCTGCTGTGGCTGGGGTGGATCCACGCTGCAAAACAGACAGCCTGGCCCTGGTGAAGCTCAGAGGGACTCCCTGCTCTGTCCCCAGAGCCCCTGGGACCCTGCCTGCCACCCAGATCCCCGCCAGGGCACAGGGCATCCTCCTCTGTGCGTGGAGGTGATCCTCACCTTCAGCAGTACTGGCTTCACAAAGGCTCAAAGCACAGCAGGATGGCACTTTGGCAACCAGGAATTTTATACCAATTCAATCATTCCCTCATCCCCAGTGATCCTGCACCTTCTACATGCACCTGATTTACACCACAGCATCCACAGCCAGAACTGCTCCCCATCCTGGGAACCAGTTTAGTACCAGGCCTGTTGTGCTGTGCTGCTCTGGGGGAGCCCCAGGAGCCTCGGGAGGGTTGCTGGGGTTCACTCCTGGGGTGTTCCCTGCTCCACTTGGGCAAGAGCAATCCCAGGAAAGCTGTTCTCATTCCCTTGCTTCTCCAAATGCTCCAAACCTTGTGTCTGAGCCTGTCATCCAGTTGGCTATGAAATGGCATGGAGTTAACCTGGCTGTGAGCACCTGTTTGCAAACGTGACCGTGCCGACTCTGCTTTGGGGTGTTTCCTAAACGCAGCCAGGAGAGTCCAGACTGCCAGCCCATCATCCCAGGGGGGCAGGAGGCTTTGCTGGGAGCTTCCTGCCGGGGAGCAAGCCCTGCCTGGCTGCGGGCAAGGACCTACAAGCCCACAGGAGCCCGGGACAGGTGTTCCTGCTGCTCGCGCTTGTGAAGGCATTGCAGAGTGTGGGAGGGTGCTGGAGACTCTGTAATTATAGCCTGTGAATTTAAATCCCACAGTTTGCAGGAGCTCTGGGATATTTCATGCAGCGTAAGCTCAGCAACACCTTCGTGACAACATGAGGACTCATAAGTTTGTGCCTCGCTGTAGCAAGGTGTGAGCGTTCATTAACCCTCACACCACCAGGGATGCCTTCTGTAAATGGGGAAAGGACAGGGAAAAAAGAGGGAAAGGACAAGGAAAACATCCAGAGGTGACTTCAGTAGCTGCAGAGCTCAGGAAAAGGTCTTTGAATCATAGAATCATGGAATTCTAGACTGGTATGGGTTGGAAGAGAACTTCCAGCTCATCTCCTTCCATCCCCCTGCCATAGGCAGGAACACCTTCCACTAGAGCAGGGTGCTCAAAGCCTTGTCCAACCTGGCCTTGGCTGTTCCTGGTTCCCTGCTTGGGTTCGTTTCTGCCTCTGAGCATGGAGCAGTAAATAAGGGGAGAGGTTCACATATTCACTTCAAAATTTCTTTACCTGAATTAATCCCTGCTGAACATACAGCAGGGACAGAGACACAGCTCCTGTCACTCTTCATTAACCCCCTCATTCTCATCTCCTTTTTTCAAAGCATTCCCTTTAGTTTATAGGGGTTCATATTGGGCTCCCAAACTGAGGGACATCAGGGAATGGGGTTCTTCACCCTCTGGATCCCAGTTTGCCTCCCTGTGGGGACAGCAGCAGAACCCCACGGGTTCCTCACTAATATGGGTAAGGCACATGGGGAGGTTGATGGTGTTCAAGTATTATTTGTTCACATTGTTTCAGCATAGCCTGTTATCTCAGCATATTGATTTAATAAATATATCTGTCTGCATACCTCAGAGGCCACACTGCCCTGTTTGACACCTGCAGCCTCAGCAATGCTCTCCTTCTCCCTCCTGCAGGGGACACAGGCACAGCCTCACCACCTCACCAGACCCCTTGCTGATGCTCAACAGTGTTTGTGTGCTCTTTAGAATGTAAATGGGAGCTCTGCTGGAGTTAATTCCTCAGACTTGTGACAACTTCACTGAATTGCACCTTTAGCTACCTGAGTTTTCCTTGCTGAACCTGAAATAAGCAGAGGCTCAGGCTGACCCAACTTTGGAAGTCCTTCCTTCCCCCTCTTATCATAACTCATGGAGCCAACAGGCTGTTTCCTCTGGAATAATAAATATGCCTTGAAACAGAGGTTAAAACAGGGCCAGAGAGTGCTGGGAGCACTGGGGCAGGCAGTGACACGTTCATGTTGCTCCTTCTGCTCTCTCTATCAGAGCAGCTCTTCCTGCTCGAGTGCTGCCCCAGGCCTCGGATGGGGATGTGGGGACTGACATTTTTGGCCCCTCCTGGGTGAGGGAAGCACGAGGTAGGGCAGGAACAATGGTGAGAAGGTCTTTCCCAATCTCATAAAAAAACAGATGGGCTGTGGCTAAATAACATCGTTGCACAACACTTTGTCTTAAGCATTTTGCTCTCCCTGTCCTCAATAGATTGGGATGATCAGCACATGTAAAGTCTAACTGAGGAGGGACCCTTCCCCATTCCTAAAACTGCCTGTAATTTGGGGGTTTAGATTCCTAAGTGCCATTGAAAAATGTTTGTGAATAAGATACCCAAGTGACAGGTGACAATTCACACCAAAGCATCAGCTTCTCACACAGCTGTGGGTTTTCTAAAAATTGGAAAAATTTAGTGTCTTCACATCTCTGCTCCTCTGTCAAAAATGACTGTGAAGTTCAAGAATGACTGAGGGGAGAGAGAGAGAGAGACAAACTTTCCATCCATGACCACAGAAAGAAGCAACAGCCTGCAACAGGCAGGTTAAAATACTGGGTGAGTGATGCCTTTGTGTGAGCACATCCTCCCAAAGGGTTCATTAATACACCCAGGGGATGCCAAAAAATATATATAGATGAGCCTGAACTTCTGCTCAACCCAGGCACCAGCACTTCAGACTGGTTAGTCTTTAGGAATAGCAGGAAAGCTGGGAGATGTTGGGAGGTTTTTCAGTGTACCCAGCACTTCAGCAAGGTCATGTCATGGATAAACAGATATTTTCCCCCATCATGGCTGGCTTTGCCTTTCACTGCATTCATGAGAGCTGAACAGCAGAACCTCCTGCCTGGGTGAAACTCCATTGACACGAGTTCTGAGACTCTCACAAATGAGAGCAGAGTTCGACCTCTGGCTTTGAAGTATCCTTGTCCCAACAGATTTATCACCAGGGCCACACGGAGGCCTTGAAAGAGAGGAAGCAGTTCTGTTCCGCAGCCCTTTCTTCCCGAAAGTTTGTTTGCAGTTGTCCTTTTATTATTATCTTAGCTCCAGCCATTACACATGTGGGGCCCCTCATGCTTTGAGGGCCTTTTGCTTTGACAGAATCTCAGGGCTGTTAATGAGAAGATTATTTTTAAATAAAAATCACTTGTTAAGTGGGTTTAGCTTGTTGTGGCCCTGGTATCAGATTTTAGTTGGCGACTCGTAATTAGTCACTGCAGAAGGATGGGTGAGTGGGAGGCAAAGGGTTACGAGGGAAGGCTGGGGAAAGGAAAGATACGTATCATTAAATAAAAATGTGACCACCCATGATTACAAGTGTTGTAGTCCTCCTTTTAACAAGCACACACCGTACTTTCATTAACCCGGGCCTGCCTGAATAGCAGCCTGTCTGGCCGAGCGGGCAGTGATTTTGTAAAAGCTGGCCCTAATGACAAAGACAGGCCACCTACCCTGAACTTTTCTCTATGACTTTATTCTTCAGCAGTGCTCAAGTGTAAATAAACTTGTTTACTCCCATCAGGATGGTAATGAGAACGAAGCCTTATTTGTTTCCCCACAATGACAAAGTAATTTGTGCGTAGCCCGGGCGGAGAAAGGGGGGGCGAGGGGCAGCTCTGCTCTGTGCTCTCTCCATAGGCAAAGTTGCTGCAGTCAGTGTTTTCCTTTGCTCTGCTTTGTGTGCCACGGGTCAGCGAGGGAGAACTTCCCATCCTGAGGCTCACACGTAGAGCATGGGCTGAGCAGGGAAGAGCAAAGAAAACAGAGCAATAAGTGAAGTGAGGAGTCAGACGAGCTTATCCGGGAGGGAGAGAGTGACTAAGTGAGAGGGAAGGGGAGTTACCTGGTCAGGCTTGTGAGTCACTATAGAAAATGTACAGAGAGGCACAACCTGGTGTTTGTTGGGTTTTTTCCATTCAGACTGGTGTCTCTGAAGCATTAATGAATCACAGCAACGGCACAGAGAAGATGTGTGGAAGGGGGAAGGGGAACTGAGGCAGGTCAGGCAGAGGGAGCAGCTGGCACCACCGAGGACCAGGAGCAAGGGGAGAAGCTGGGAGAGGACAGGGCCTTACCAGGAAAAATAAGAATGAAGTGAGAGTGTACTTGTGGGTGGCTCAAGCTGACTAAAGCTTGCTGTGATAGAAAGAGCCCCTGCTGGCTGCACTCAGCCTCCTCCTGTCCCATTGCCTCCCCCTTCCGAGGGTTTGGGTAGAAGCCTGACAGGTGAGGACCTGACAGGGATGGAAATCAACCCCTTCATTTTTGGGGATGGTTTGTTTTCAGCTGATCACACTGACCTGGAAAGAGCATGTATAGAAAAAGATTTATTTTAAATGTTAAACCAAACAGTTTATAACTGGGTTTTGTAAGTGTTGCTGGAACTGAGAGCAGAGATGGGGTAACATGGTCCCAGCTCACTGTACCCATAACAAGGCAGGTGGTGCAGCTTCAGCAGATGTTTATTAATAATGGGTTTTTTTTCAAGCAGTTACAAATAATAAGTTTAGAAAATTAATTTAGAAAAAAACAAACAACCACCACCACCCCCCCAAAAAAAAAAACCAAGCAAGACAAAACAGAACAGAAGAGGGAAGGAAGACGCCAGCCCAGACAAAATACCAGTTGGCAGGATCCTCAAGAATCCTTGTCATCAGCTGCAGACTCCTGTTTCAGAGTTGGGAAGACCAATGTGCCTAGAAACTGGAGAGGATTTTGCAGGGGACCCACTCTATGGGAAGCAGGTAGAGGAGAGAGGGATAGGGAAAGTGGAGCCCAATCCATGGATGCAGAAGTGGTCAGAGCTGTGCAGTGATTCCCAAGTGCAGATGGGTTTAGCAGGAGTTTAGGTGTGTCTGCAGTGCAACAGATGCTTGGAAGGTGCCGAGGCAGTTGGTAGGGAATAGAAATGTAAAATCCCTTAGGCCGTAGCACGTTGCATTGCTGAGTTGCAGACGAGTGTGTGGTTCTGCCCCGCTGCAGCATCGCGGTGCAGCCTGCTCAGAGCGGGCCCGGCGTGCTCTGCTCACACATTCAGGAGGAGGAACTGGCCTCAATGCATCTGCCTGGGGTGGAGAAACACCCCTGGTGGGGGTATTTTACTGGCATAAACAGTGTCTTCTAACAGAGCTTTGGGGGTGGCCCTCACATCCCAGGCAGCACTGCATCCCCGGTTCCCCCACTGTGAGCTCTTGCCTGGTCTGTGCTCCTGCGGCACCTGAAATGTCCAGAGCCATTTCTTGTGGTGAATTGCCTCCATTTTGCCTGTGTAAAACAGGCTATTGATCTTTTCAGAGTGTATTCCCTGCCTGACTGCAGCTGTGGAAGTTCTGCTCAGCCTTCCATGGATGTCGAGGTGACTCTGCAGAAGAGCTCTCCAGAAGGCCAAGGATACACGACGACCTCACTCCCTTATCCTGCTTCCACCAGGCACAGCCAACACTCACAGCTGTGACTCCAGGGCAAAACAGAAACAGTTAATCTGAGTAATAACACTTCGCTCCTCTGTAGCACCTTCTTCAAGCACCTCAAAGTGCTTTTCAAACATGAATGCGTTAAAGCTTTGCCACCCTCCTGATGGAAGTGAAAAGGAAGGCAAAACACAGCTCAGCGATGCTACACAAGCTGGAAAGCTCTCCAAATTGTTTCCATGGGGACTGAGGCGCAGCCCTCTCCGCGAACAGCGGCGCGGATCAGCCCACCCCTCCCAAATGCCGAGGGAGCAGGAGCACAGCCTTGCCTATGGGAGATGGAAACCAGGGAGAGAGCAAAGTCTGGCTGTGGAAAGACCTGCCTTCTGAGGAATGGAATTGTATAGCTCTCTCTGTCTGGTCCAAGATGTCTAAAAACCAAATCGCTGAATCCTCCTGAGCAAGCACCCGATCAGACTCCTCCGGGAAATGAGGGTTTGCACGAAGCTCCTTCATTTGTACGAACCAGAAAGCCCAGGCGAGGCTGCTGAGCTGTGAAACCTTCCCGGTGCTGCACAACATCCCCAATGACCTCGTTTTCCCAGCTCACCCCAGGCAGCACAACACAAACGCCCTTCCCAACACCGCCTCTGCTCCCGCTCAGAAACAACAAGTGTCACCTGTGAAACCTCTGGCACCACCTCACACGCCTGTCCCAAGGCTTTCACCCCACGCCTGTCTCGTTTTGATGTTGTCTAGCAAGGAAAACCTGACAGAACCCCAGCACAGGGAAATACAGGAACCACATTCCCTGCACAAGCCACCTCTGCTGCATGACTAAGGGTGCAGATTCCCTCAGGCTGTAGAGTAACTGCATCTATGCCCAAAAATCACAATATCTTTGTGCCTCTTTCCTTTCTGTTTGTCCTCAGCTTTGCTGAGGCTGAGTTTCTGGGTTTCCAGTTCTGCACCCTTCGATCTCAGCGCTGGAGCTTTCACCTGAGAGTTGAGGCTGTGTCCAGGGCACAGGGATGTCGAGAGCTTTGGTGTTATGAAAGATCCCAGAGCAGGGACCAGGTGATCGTTTTGGTTCTGAATGTACCAAAAAAGTGCTGCTTCAGAGGTGCTGGCAAAGGTGAGGTAAGGACCAGGTGACTTTTGTCTCTGAGACAGACTTAATAAGGAATAAAACGGGGCCAAAAATGAAAATTTGGACTGGAACTCTGAATGCAGAAAAAACAAAATAACTGCATGTATTTGTTCCTCTGAATGACAAGAATTCATCACTCTGACACGGCTAAATGTTACTTCCTAATTCAGATTTGTTTCATCCAGTGAATTGGAATAATTAAAATGGTAGATCCAGCCTGGCTCACAGGCTCTTCGGTACCAAACCAGAGCTAAATCTGACAAGCACCAGTAAGCAAATGAAAAGGCTGGAGAGATTATTAGAAATCAGTGTAACACCATAATAAGCACTGAGATAAATGAAAATAGCACAGTACAATTTAATGGTGGGGGTCTGTTATAAATTATTGAGTTATTTGTATTTTAGGATTGATTGCCACAATAACTGCCTTGCAGATGTTCTTGTTGTTAACCCTCAAGGCCTTGAGAGGGACAAATGGCTCAGACTATCATTTATAAAAATTACTCCTTTCAAGGCTTTTAAAGCTTGTGATTAAATATTGTCCTAAAGAGGATGGGTTAATGGTCAGTATGACTGGAATAACAAATTAAACTCACCCCCCTTAGCTGACAATCAAAATGGGCAAGGACATGGGAGGAGGAGTGTTAAGACTTGTCCTTCCAACCCAACTGCTTGAAGTTTAAACAAGTCTGAGATAAAACTGGGATACATTTGAGAAGGTCCCATCAGTGCTTTATAGAACATTGACAATAATTGCATGGCTTGGGAAATGCATTTGTTTGTGCATGAAGAACCTGAAAACAAATCTTCTCTGTGGAAACAGGCAATGTGATCCCAACCAGAATGACAGAGAGGGCGGAGTGGGGTGTGGAAAATCCGGGGCAGAAGAAGTTGAATCAACACGTGGGCTGGAAACTTCCATTTCAAAGGTTTAACCCAAGCTACCAAGGCTAAGAGGAGATGAGAGACCAGCCTGGCCCCCCTAAGCTGCCCTGACCAGGCTCTCCTGTCCCTGTGCCACTCCCAGGGAGGTGATACCACCCCCTCCCAAGAACACCAGGGCTTTTAATCTAAAATAACAATTACAGCTGCTGGTCAGACATGGCCAAAAGATTGTGGGGACACAGGAAACCAAGATGATACAGCTGAAGTCAGAGGTGGTGTGTCTGTGTGAGCAGATCTGCCACTTCTCCCTGCACAGACGCCTGGCTGACAGACAGGAGAAGAGCAGCGCTGTTGCTGAGGCTCCTCTGAATATTTTGGGATTGATTAAATTCCAAGTGCAAATGCTCTCAGCAGTTTCCTTGCAAACAACCTGCTGTTAAAAAATGTGATCAACAGCCTCTCAGGTGTGTTTTCCAGAATCCAAAATAGCCCAGATGCGGTGCTGCCCTTCACCAACCCCCAACCTTCACCAACCCCCAAACTGGGGCAGCCAAAACATGGGTGGGAGGACAGGATGAGGCTGGAGGCCAAAACAGTGTAGAAGGCTAAAAAGGGGTGAGAGGATGAAAAACAGCTGAAATAGGGTGCCAGGCTGAAAACAGGGTTGCAGGCAGAAAAGAAAAAAAAAAGACAGAAAAAGGAAAATAGGACTGCAATCCCAGAAGGGGAGGGAGGTTGAACCAATGATGGGAGGTTCCAAAAGGGGTCTAAAAGGGGCACCCAGCTGTAAAAGGGGGTTTCAGGCCAAAAATGTGGGTGTCAGACCAAAAAGGGGGGTGGGAGTTTAGGAAGGGTTGGAATACAGAAAAGGGTTGGAAGCTGGTGGTGTGTTGGAGGCTGAATAGTGGGGTGGGAGGCCAGAAAAGGAGGGTGGGACACTGGGACACCAGGAGGCTGAAGATGAGTGGGAGGCCAGAAAATAGTGGGAGGCCTGGAGGCAGTGGGAGCTGCAAAAGAGTTGGAGACCAGGAGGAGCTGGGGTTCCAAGGAGAGTGAATGGGGGACTAAAAAGAGTAGGCAGCTGGGAGGAGTGGGACACTGGCAGAGGAGGGGAGGTTGAAGAAGACCAGGAGACCAAGAAGTGGGAGGGGTACAGAGGTGTCCTCCAAGAAGGCTCCAAGTGCTGGCATTTCCCAGTGTCTCTTGTGTTGCAGCACGGAATGTCTGTTATCCAGGCTAAAACTGGGGGATATAAACCAGACACAAGAGCAAAAACCTCAAATGCTGCAAGAACAAATCTCAACTCCCACCTCCAGCACTCGAAAGCAGCGAAGGAGAACATCACATGAGATCAGGAGGCTGCTGAGCCCCGCTCCCATCAAACAAAAGCGGAGAGGGGCTGGAGGGAGGGTCTCCTGATGGCATTTATGGGCCTCTGGGCTATCGGGAGGAACAATCGCCTCGTAAAGCGCAGCGAAACCCTGCAGCAGCAGCCTGCGATAAGCACATGAAAGGCCGAGCCCTGCCCCGGGGCCGCGCCGGGAGCTGCCGGGGCAGCGGGATGTGGCCCGGGCTGGCCCCGCTCCTCCCCGGCTGCTCCCGGACAAAACAAGGTCCTTAGGCAGGCCTAACAAAGCTGTTTATATCCTAAAGTGTTCTTTTGCGCCTGGGAGCTGAGACTGTAGCCTCGGCATCAAAGATAACTTCATAATAGCCTTTTAGTGGAAATAAGCCCTATTTACAAGAAAGTTCTGTCGCTAGGCTGAGATGTAAAACAGGAGCAGTAGATATTACTCTTAATGCACTGGAGGAGTTTATTCCGTACGTGGCCTTTTCATAAGCTTCGAAAAGCAGCAATTTCAGGTTAGAAATCACGGAGAAAATCTTGGGCCCAATGAAGTCGGCACAAGCAATTTCCTCACCTGTGTTATGAAGACCATTTTAGCTTATGAAAGCCCAACAGATTTTTTGATCTGATTTGTTTTTTATCACTTATTCCATTTTGATTACTTTCTGTAGAGCTGGACAGTGCAAGCAGGTTGGTGTCTTTTCTGCTCCTGGATAATCCAACTGTACTACTCCTATGCCTAAGAACACTGAAGACCACTTTATGTTCTTTCAATTTATTAAAAATAAAATAACCCTCAACAAAAAGCAGCAAAACCAAATGGTGTTTATCCCCAGTCCCAAACTACTGATATTAATTCTCTATGTCCTCCTTATTGCGTTTCTAAAGTGACCAAAAAAACGACAGTTAAATTACCTTGTGTTGTTCCTTCAAGCAGGGAAATGCTGTCCAGAGAAAAGAAATCTAAGTACCATGGATGGAGTAAGTTATTGCAACATCATCCTCATTTTATCTATGTGGTATTACCCATCTTTGTTCCTTCCCTCTTTCTTTACATTCAAGAGCAAAGCTTTATATTTTAAAAAATTAAATTCTGTTTTAATTTAATTAGCACAGGAATTAACCCAGAAGACAGGGAATTCCAACAGTTCCATAGCAGATACATAGCAGATACCTCACAGGTAGGTCCAACCAAATGTACCACATAATACACTCTTTTTAAGTATCTAAGGAATACATTTTTATTATTTTTGCATTACTGCAGCCAGGTTCTCAAGTTAAGAAAACAAGGAAATACTAAAATCTGTGTGGTTTGGTTGGAGAGTCTTTGCAACCTCAGACAAGGAGCAAAAGTTATGTAAAGGGCCAGGCACAAAGTTCTCCTGAGTAAAACACACCATCTAGAGGCGGCCACCACTTCTGCAAGTGCTCCTCCATAAAATGCAGACAGAAGCAGCTAAACCTCTCACTGAGAAGGAAAATCACCTTGATAGAGGCAACAAAGTGCCTTAATCAGAACCTTTGCATTATTTGAAATGAATATTTCCGAGGGAGTTTCTAAAAAAAGGCACTTCTGCACCAAGTCAAATAAGGCTCCTGTTTCCAAAGGCCTTTCAGAAAGAGAACCAGGTCACTGCTCGTGCCTCGAACGTCTGAAGGTCACAGGAGGATGTGCTTTGCTCTGGGGGCTGTGGCAGGCAGGGATGCACAAACCCTTCTGCAGACACACTCTTGCTTTCGGGGTAGATCTCTGCAAAGATTTATCCAAAGGAGTGCAAATATAATAGGATGAAATCTTTCTATATGGAAATTGATCTTCCTAAAAGAAAGAAGAAATCTGCAAACTGTGAAACTCCTGATGAAGTCAGAGAGGACAGTGGTGATGCTGCAGGGATTGTGGGAGAGGCAAAGCATCCCCCTGGTGTGGAATCAGAGAGAGAAGCTTCAGTTCCAGCCCATGGAGAAACATTCCCTGCCCTGGTGATATTTTAGCCAGTTTTTGAGGGTCTCCAGGCCTTGTAGAGCCCCAGAAAGGGAATGCAGAGTGTTGAAGCTCAGCTTTTCCCGGCCTTGGGGATGTAGCTGATGTTCATTAAACAGTAAATGGCTGGTGTTTGCTTTATTGTCTCTGTTACAAAGCAGAGTGGCCATGAAAACCAAAAGGTGAGGAGGGGAAATATTGTACTTTACTTTCCCTCTACCCACCACAGGGGAATATTCCTCCACCGATCTAATTGCAGGATCTGTCTGTGAATAAAAGCCTAGAGTTTGAAACTCTAATATAAATAGGAATCACAACATATTGCACCATTGTAATGAACCCTGTTTTCTTTGTGTCAATCCATCTCAGGAATGCCGGAATCAGAACATTTCCCCAGTGACAGCTTCATCCTTTAAACTCTGCAGATGAGAGAGCACGCGGAACAAGCTGTGCTGAGGCAGGATTAGGAGTTACCAGGGTGACACTTTGTAGTTTGGAGGATGCTGACAAGGAGCCTCGCGAAAGCACAAGACCTTCACTGCAGCTGAAGCAACCACAGAGACCCAATTTGCTTCAGCTGTCACTGACAGGGCAAAGAAGATTGCAAATTCCCCCTCGCCAGGTCTTTGCTACTATTGCCTGTGCATTACAGCTGAATTCCAAGGGGCAGGACAAGGCCCCTGGCACAGGGATTTCCCTTGGGAAGAGGGATGCTCCACACCTTGGAGGTGCTGAAGGTCTTCACTTTCCCTTCTATCGTGCACTCCAGTGTGTTTCCTCCCACAGAGAAGGAGAAATAACTGTGGCAGCAAAATCCCTTGGAAGTTTTTAATTTGCCCACTGTAAGTTGAGAACATCAGGTTTCTTTCCCTTTCTCTGCAGGTGCAAAGGGATTAATGAAAATGTTCAGGGAGAAGGACTCCAACGACTCATTGGCATTTCAGGTGGCCACAACTCTGCACCAGTCAGGGGACTCTCAATGGTCCACTGAGGGCTGGGACCCAGTAATAAAACTTCAAGATCTGTCTCAGAAATTACATGCCCAAACTTTGCCCCTTTCAGGCTTTCCCTGTTCTAGTGCACAAATTCCTTGTTCAACTGCAGATCCAGAACCAGAATTAACTACAGGCTGTTTAGCAGACATCATATATGGCCAGTGGAGAAGCAGATCCCTCAGCCTGGAAAGCTGTCCCACGTCTGGGGAGATTTATGGTGTTTTTCCAAGAGAGTTAAAAGCAGAGATTCAGTATATACTGCTTTCAGTGATGAAATAATAAAAATGTATGAGAACAGTTGCAGCAAGAAAGCAGTCAAAGTGCAAGTAGGAGATGACAGGGCGCTGAGAGCCGGACATTTGGCCGGACACCCACAGTGGACCCCTGGGAGCTCATTTAGTCCGGCTGCCCGGCTCCGGCGCCGCTCCACGTGGATGTCGGTGTCAATCGAGGTTTTTAGGACAACAGTGACATCAGAGGGAGAAAAAGCCTCGTAAACCACAGGAAGGTACCTCTTCCCAGAAGCACAGTGGTTTCCCTCATAAAAGAACAGCAGGTGTTAGAGTGTCACCAAGGGACTTGACTTTGACCACAAAGCCAAGAAAACGCAAGTGCCTTTAGTAAATCTCAGCTTCTCAGTGACCTCTGATGGAGCAAATCTGCCAAGGCTAAATTGGCTGACTTTTAGGCCAAAGCCAATGATTTATCTGTGTTGGTTAGGCTCAAATCCTGGAGGCTTTATTGAGATTAGAAGAAAACTTATTCAGCAGAGAGCAAAGCAACAGCGAAAATTTGGCTTTTTGGAGGGCAGGGAGGTGTGGTGCTGTGGGAAGGTTTCGGGAGGGGCGAGAGAGAGCAGTGAAGGGGTTGCAGTGCCAAGAGCAGGTCAGTGTTGTACATCTGTGCCCTGGTCCCAGATCTGTGGACCTTGTGTCAAATTCCAGTCCTTTCCATGCGAGAGATTTGGTTGGGAGTGGTCCTGAAGGGCAAACAAGGGAGTGGGAGCTGTGCTGCCTTATGTGAAGCAGCAACTCTCTGCAAAACTGCCAGTGCTGCAGCACTGGGTGAAATATAAATGTGTGTGTGTCGGGGAGGGAGAGGGAGAGAATAATGCCTGGGGAGATGAGAAAGGCTGAAATGAGTCACTCTTCGTCTTTTTTTTTTTTTTTTTTTTTTTTTTTAATTTGTTGATTATT
>VZRZ01008874.1:115003-141068 GCA_013398175.1 Climacteris rufus | reverse complement strand
CCGGTGGGCGGGGCTGTCCCGGTGCCGCGCACTCCCCTCAGCACCCGCGGCAGCCGCGCAGCGCCCGCAGCCCCGGGGCCACCGCGCCCCGACTCCGCGGCCCCGGCAAGATGTGGCGGCGCTGGGAAGCGGGATGGGACGAGAAGAGGGAGCTACAGGAGCTCAACTCCCGGCTGCGGGTGTTCGTGACCCGCGTGCGGGAGCTGGAGGAGGAGAACCGCTTTCTGGCGCGGGAGCTGGCGGAGCTGCGGGAGCAGGAGCTGATCGGGCTCCGGGTGCCCGAGCAAGAGCTGGCCTGGCTGCGGATGCAGCTGGAGGAGCTGAGCCGGGCGAAGCTGGAAGCGGAGCTGGAGCGGGACGGGCTGCGGCGGGAGCTGGAGGAGCTGCGGGCGCTGGGCGCGGAGGTGCTGGGGATGAGGCGGCGCCTGGAGCCCGAGCTGGCCGGGCAGCGGGCGCTGCTGGAGCGGCTGCGGGGCGAGTGCGTGGCCCTGGAGGAGCTGCTGCTGGAGCTGCAGGCCGAGCACGGGCACATGGCGGAGCGGCAGCGGCGGGAGGCGGTGGAGATGCGGGAGCTGCGGCTGAACCTGGCCGCCTTGCCGCCCCCCTTGGCCGGGCTGAGCCTGGAGGAGCTGGAGGAGACCTACGAGATGCTGCTCAGCCAGAGCTGCCGGGAGACCCTGCTGCGCTACCAGGAGCAGATCCAGGTGCTGCAGGAGCAGGAGGCGCAGCGGAGCCGGGAGAACGTGGAGCTGCTGCGGGAGGAGAGCCGGCAGTGCCGGCAGCACCTGGAGGATCTGCACCGCCAGGGCCAGGAGCTGTGCGCGCTCCGGGAGCGGCTGGAGCAGGAGCTGCTGGCCCTGCAGGACCGCCACGGCGCCGAGGTGGAGGAGTACCAGGTGGGTGGCACCTGTGCCCCGCTCCCGGGCCGCTCCCGCTTCTTTCCCGCCCCCAGTGCCCGTTTTGGGGCTCCCCTGGGACTCCTCCCGCCCACCCCCTCGCTTTTTCCCTTCAGTGCTGGTCCATCGTGCGTTGTGGGCCCGGTTTCCCATCCCTCCCATCCCTCCTGCTGCCTGTGCTCCGGGCGGTGCCAAATCCCCTCGGACTCGGTGTAGTCCGGGGCTCTCCCACCCGGCTTTGCCTCCTTGCGGGTGTTTTCCTCGTCTGGAAGCGCAGGTGGCCCAGCAGGAGCCACTTGCTGCTGAGCCCTTCTCTGTGAGGGGCGGGGAGTCCCTTGGAGACCCTCGGGGAGTTTGGGGAGTGCGGGGTGCGAAGGGTGAGACCCAAAGGGAGACGGTGACCCTGAGGACATCATCCCGCTGACAGGTGCTCCCTTCCCCACCTGCCCTCGGCAAGGGCCCAAGGGCACAGAGCTGGCACACGGGCTTGCCAGGGCTGCTGGCAGGGTTGGCCTGAGCGCTTGGGACACGGAGCAGTCCCCGGGAGCAGATGAACCGAGTCCCTGGGCCGTGGGACGCGGCTCATCCTGTCCAGCCTGAGCCTTGAGGATGGCATGCCCTAGTCAGAGAAATGACACCAAGTTTTCTCCTCTTTTACATCCATTCCAGTGTGCCTTGAGGCTCGGGGAAAGAGTGTGGTCCCCTGCGTAGTTAAGAAAACTTTGAGTTGTTTTGAAGGCAGGCGGCTGTGGGTGCTGTGGAGCAGAGGCCCGGGGCCTGTTTGCTGTCAGGGCGATGTTTGGTGTGATGGGCGTGGGGAGAGATGAGCTCCTGCACCGCTCATCCCTCCGCGGGTGGAGAGCACGGATTAGATCATGCAGCCCATCGATCCATTTCCCCAGGGCAACATTTCTTTTGTTCATTGTTAGACCCTTTATTAACACCCTGCTGGAGCTCGGTGTGGGCCGGAACCCCGCGTGCTTTGTCCAGCTTTGTGTCCAGCAGCCCTGGTAGATGATGGAGATGTTGGCAGCTGGGAAGGGACTGGGACCTGTTGCTGTGTCTGGTTTTTGTACTCTGCTGGATTGTTTGGAAGCTGCATAGTTTGCAGATGCTGTGAACTGAGGCAGATTAGGTATGTAAGAAGTAATCAGAAAGGCTCTTAACTTCTAAATACCTTTTTTTCCATTTTTGACAGGACAATTCGTTCTTCCAATCACATGTGTAAACACTTCTAAAGCTTTAGAAGAAGTTGTATGCAAATCTTATTAATTAAATCTATCCAACGGTCAAAACCAGGTGAAAATGTAAAGAAGAAAAAACACCTCTTAGTTTCTTTCCCTGTTTTTGAGGTGTGTAGGTTTATATAAATATGTATAAGCCACTAATATGTAAGCCTCTTTGATTCCAAAATACAGCCCCCTTGCTGTCTATATTCTTATTAGAGATTTATAATGAAAGTTGTCATCACTCAAACCAAAAACCTCTAAATATGGAGTAAAGAGAACATTTTGTTTCGCTCGTTATCCATACCACAAGTTTTTCTTCTAAAGCCAGTTAGAATGGCTTTTATTTAACTTTTTCAGCTCAGCAAGGTGTTTTTATACCAATTGTCTCTGTATCTGCTTGTATTTTAAAATTTTATTCAGAAGAGTGAGTGAAGCAAACCATTGTAGAGTCAAATAATCAAAATCAATGGATGCCCTTGAATTGTTCTGATTCAGTGCTCCAAAATAGATTTTTATTTTGATACCAAAATAACAGACTTCTCTATTACTCTCAAGAGCATTTGGCATCTTCAGATTTCTCAGAAAAAACAGTTTCAAATCTTAATAATGTGAGAAGAAAAAGGAAGTGCATTGAAAATGTGAAAACATGTGAGCTGTCTGACCATCTTCACCAGAAATTAAATATTATCTACATATATATTCTAAGATGTCATGAGGTATATTAATTCTGAATGGTCTTATATTTAAAATGTTTGTGGTTTAATAAGAAAGGCCTTTTCCAGTTGCCAGTCTCTTGTACATGAGAAATAAAATCTTGCTCACATCCAGGAAGAAAAATTATAGAATGTGTAGGAGCAGCTGTTTCAGGTTTCATTCCTGTAATCAAAGCTTTTTTTTTTCCCCCCTCACTCATTTCTTTTACTGGTTAAAGTATGTTCAGCATGGGTTTTAAACTGCTCTTTAAAGAGCATCTACTCCATGCTTATTTATTGCAGAGTGTCACATAGAAATGATGTGTATGTCCAGATTAAAGTCAAGTTATTATTGTTCATTGCAGCTGCAATGGCAATTAGATTTATTCATATTTTCCATATATCATCCAGTTGCCTTATATGTTCATCTTTGCCTCCTGAACTGCCCTTATCCTCACTGAAGCCTTCAGCAATGTTAAATAGAAATAAGTATTTGGAGTTCTAATTTAGCTGAACCAGGCAAGCAGTAAATCATACACTGGAAAATTTTCACTGGTCCTGAGTGCTAAAGGGATGAACTCAGTAGGTCTCTTCCTTCCATAATTTTAGCTGTGTGCCATGAGGTTACTTTTAAACCCTTGATGATTTGAAAACCTTGTATTATTTGGCTGTAAACCCATCCATGGCTCATCCTGCTGCTTTGAAGTGAGGCAGATAGTTTTCACTGATACAGTGGGTTTAGGACCAGTTCCTGTGTCAGTGCTGTGAGCTCCAGAGAAGAAAACATCTTGTCAAATGAACATTTCATGTCAATATGTCATGTGCCTTTTTTGTGTACCAGTTTTGAGCCAGCCAAGTGCAGTGTGAGTTCCTCCCCTGCTGAGCCACTGAATGAGCTATGGGATCAGTAAATAGTAGCAGATGGAAAGGGCTGGAGGCTGGAAGCCTCTCTTTATTCCCTCAGTAGGTACAGCTTGGACAACCCAAGGAAATTCTTTCCCCCCTACTGCCCTTCTAAAATTTCCCAGTGCTGCCTGGAAAGGAACATTTGAAGGGTGAGAAAACAGTTTCTATTCTGTTACTTAGTCCTAGCAGGGCATCACTGGGGTTTAGGGGGCATGGGATTGATGTGGCAGGGAAACAGATCTGTCCAAGGAAGTCCTGTCTGAGGCAGACACTGCTGCCAAGTGCAGGTTACCTTTTGGGAAATGGGTTTGTTGGCTTGCAGTCTCCTGAACTTCGTTGGAGTGGTTTCTGTTCTTTTGGCATGCTTGGAGACAGGACTGGAGAGCAGAGCTGTCCTCTGCTTTGTGTTTAAGCATCAGTGATGGAGGGCTGCATGGCTGGCTGGCTGCCACCCAGTCTATGCAGTGTCTGCTCCTGTGCAATGAATTCCTTTGGAACTATTACACAGCTGCCTGAGTTATGTAGCCCCTTATGGTAATCATTAACTCAAACTTTTGGATCCCAAGTGCTCTCCAAATCTAGTGGATAGAATCTAGGTGGCTTTTCAAACCCAGACTAGAGAACTTGGGGGTGAGGGGCTGAAGTTCCTGTGTTTTAAGATGTGTTTGAACACCCCCAGACTTTCAGAGCTCTCCACACTCTGCAGTCCAGGGTACAGGTTTCCTGTATGGATTTTTCTGGGACTGCAGCATTGTGAAGCTCTTTTTAAGAAATGCATACACGTGTATAGGTTATTCTGTGTTCAGCTGGGGAGGCAAGGCACACCTGAATTACCTATTTTTGTGTCAGAACTCTCAAGGATTGGTTTTCTTCTGTGCCTTTTGCTGGCTGCTGATTCTGTCAGCACCCTGGCCATCCTTGCTTGATAGCCTCTTCTTTTTAAAAGCAGAGCACTGTGCTGTTCTTCCCTTCTCACCCTGGGATTTTCCATTGTGGCTGTGCTGTTCTTGAGCAGGATTGTAGCCTCAGAGCTGCCAAAGCTCTGCATGGCCATAGGATGGTACCTGCACTGGGGGCTGCAGGAGGCTGCTGCGTGGTTCCTGGTGCTTTTCCAGATATGATTTGTCTTCTGCCATAAAAAGGGAATTTTCTGAAGACTGTAGACAAGGATTGTCATGGCAAGGGAACCATCAGTGTGATCATTTCACAAGAACTGCCAAGGCAAATGAAGAAATACATTAATGTGTTATGTAGAGAATGGTACCCACATGTATATGAAAATATAGGCAGCTTCCTTCATAGAGCTTTTTTAAATTTAAAAACCCCCAAAACTATTAATGTTTGACGTGCCAGCACTTTATATTCTTGGTTCTTACTTCTGCCTAGCACATCATGCTGGCATTAACAGCAGAGTCCCCTGCTGTATCTTCATTTTTATGCTATTGCTCATACTGTGATACTGGAGCACTTGCTGCATATAAGTGATATATTTTTAATTTTTTAGAACTAAACTATCAGTGCCCTGATTTTCCAGTTTGATTGCAAAGCACTTGTTAGTATGAAATCTAAAATACAGTGTGGGGGATTCCTGTTTAGTGCTGTACTTGTGTATAAGAGTTGCTCTGTAAATGACATTTCAATGCCCCTGCATAGTGCAGACTGATGTGAACAAAGCAGAATTGGGCCTTTGTTGAGATTTAATTTCTGTCTTCTCAACCCCCAATCTAGTATTTAGTTAGCAAGGTTAGATTTAGTATGAATATATAAATGAAAGGCAATTTGCCCTTTGTGTGAGAGGTAACACCAGTGATTAAAGCACTTTCTACTCTGTTCTTCTCTTCCTTAAGCCGTTAGTGTAACTATATACAATGTTACATATTTAATTGTGTTGTATAAGGTCATATTTAATTACTGAGATGAAAATTAGCAATCCATTCTCTATCCTCTGAGTAGCAGTTGGGACAGAGTTGGGTGGACCTTGAAACAAGTGTCCAAATACTGTAGAAAGTTGAAGGAACCACTGGAGGTTCATCCTTCACCTTCTGGGTACTGTGAATATCTCCAGATGCTCAAATTCCAAAACTGCTTTGGACCCACATGTCTGTGGAACTGGAAATACTGATAAGGTTCTCATGGCAGAGCAATTGCTGAATTTCTGATCTCAAGTGTCATTCCAGCATGTCCATCTGTGCTCTTAAAATGACAAGATCAGTCACATTTAAGTAATATTTATAAAGAAGTGTATTTTCCTTGCTATGTATATTTAATAAATCCAGTATAGGGCATCTGTATGAGTTTTACTGAATATTTAGCCAGCTTAGTAAGACATAAAACAAACTTAGCGTAAAACTTGCTTCAGTAATAATGTATTTCAGATTGTATATGGAGAGGTTGTAGGGCTGATTTCTTCTGGTCTTTGAAGTGATGGAACATTGATGTATTTTTCTATCAGATTATTTTTGTTAATTAAAAGCTGTACACTTGAATGCCTTGAAATGTAAAATTGTAAAGGTTTTTATGTTCTTTCAAAACTAAAAATCAATGTTTCTGTTCAGAGAATCATTGATGCCCTGGAAGAAGAAAAGCAGTTCCTGACCATGTCAATCACGGATTACCTGAGGGACTACCAAGAGCTCCTGCAGGTGAAAGCAGGCCTCATCCTTGAAATTGAAACCTACAGGTAAGATTTGTGGTCACACTCTATTGTCTAGTCAGAGGATAATTTAAATCCCTTTTTATAGACACAGGAACTCCATTCATCCTCTGTCCAGCATCTAAAATACAGTCAGGGACTGTGAGAGTCTCAAGACTCTAAAGCCAATATAATCCATGGGAATCCTATTAACTTGGTACAAATATGGTGATATGTGAGAAACCTTCTTAGTCCTGGGCAAGTGGATATCACGTTGGTGGGAATTGTCGGTTCAATATTTGATTACAAGCTGAGGAGACAACATCCCTAAACTGCAATCAATACAACTTGAGGTCATGTAGTTGCCATCAGCTCACATGGCACATTTCATTGTTTAAATATGTTGTAAACAGGGAGTTCCCCACCCTTGTTTTAGTTGTAAGACAGCGGGAAGATAACAGAAAAGTCTGTTTGATGAAATCCTGGCTGTCTCCATCCCAGATTTGTTGTGGAAACATGTTCAGATCAAGTGTGAGATAAGAGCAAATATCTCTGCTAATGAATTTTCAGGACTGTGTATCTCTCCAGCCACTTGGTAGCTGTGGGGTTGAAAAGTCAGAGTGCTTCTCCTGTCTGGAGAATCATGATGTACTGATGTACATAAAACTGATTTGGAAGGAAAAAAATCCCAAACACCCCAAAACCAATGAACTGCAGGAAGATAATTCCTTATTGTAAAGATCATGGGTTTTTTCTACAACTAGCACAATATTTTCCAATAATCTCACTGAGATACTGATCTTCAACTACAGACATGTGCAATTCTTACTGGGCAAAGGAATAATTTGCAAAATATTAATGTCAGGCTATTTCTGTATTTTTGTGAGGAGGCTGCCTCTGTCATTACCTTGTCTATATTGGGTGCATTATTCATATTCAATCTGTAAACAGACAGGGGTATTTCCAGTTAAATATGATATGTGCTTCTGTGTCCTAAACCATTCATGCTGTGTCCTTAGTGTGAACCAGTAAGAAAGATGTCACCAGCTGAATTATGGGTGAGGTGTGTAGACTAAAACACTCCACTGATACACATGAAATTTAACTCTGCTTGCATAACTGAAAATAGGAGAAATTTGAAAGAATAGCTTCTGAGTAGCTTGATAAAGAGTAGTGAGCAGAGAAGGTCTGGTGTTCATCAAAGAGCAACAGCAGTGTGTTTAAGATGTCTTGAGAATGTCTGTGAGGAGGCACAGACCAGGGCTGGTTTGTGGATGAGATGAAATCACAAGCAGTGTCTGGAACAAGTAATCTGCAGTCATTGATAAGCAGCAGTACCTTGATGTTTGTTGGTGCAGTGGGATCCCTGTGATCCTTGGAAAGCCAGTAGTGTCTGGAGCATTACTGTGGAAATGGTAGCCACTTGTGATCCTTATCTGTGTGTGTTAATTCTGTTAACTTTGCTAAAAAACATGATTCTTCTGAATTTAATCCCAGCTCTGTTGTTGACTTTCACTGTTGTCGTTAAACTTTCTCCCTCGGTTTATTCATCTGTGAAACAGGATTAGCACTGTCACAATAACAGAGTTATCAGAGTTGTTTTGATGATTAGTATTCATCCAGAACTAGGAATGATAATGCCCAGATATTCAGTTGTTTGAAAACCTTGTAAGCCCATGAAATTCTGGAACTTCTCCAGAGTTGTATCACTGATTATCTGAGCATTACTGGTTTGTCTAAGGATTCCTTGCCCTGGTTAGTGAAAGTAGAACAATTCAGCATCACCTGCAGCATGTTTGTTGTACAATTAATAAACTCCTTAATCTGTAAGGTTTCTTCATCTGATGGTGGTGAATGCAGCTTGTATGACTGATGGCTTTGGCAAGGCAGATGTCAGTGGAAGAATGAGTATCTGCCCACTGAACATCTATAAATGAAAACAGAGAATGGGTCTTGCTAGAGATCAAAAAGCATGCTAATGCCAGCAAACAAAGTTATTGTAAAATATCAGAAGCTGAAAAGTGATTTGTGTTTTTACATTTGTGCAGTTTTACCTATTCCTCTTTTCTTCTTATTCTCCATTCAGGAAAATAGTTCCTTCCTTATTGTGTGTCTTTGTCAACACTGCTGTGGGAGGGGATGCAGTCAGTAAGGTTGTGTAGGAGAATTCTGGACAGCTCATCTGTGTGCTTTTTTCAAATGCTGTTCTTCTCCCAGGTCTTTTTACCTGTGAAAAACAGGGTATGTGAACCCAGCTTTAGTTTGTTTTCACAGAGGATGCTGGCATATGCCCTTGCTTGTGCATTCTGGAAACAAAAGGCACCTATTCACACTTAGTCCAACACCCTGAACTTTCCATGGAGAGGTTTCCATGAAGGCCCTGGCATTTCTTCTCTTCCTTATAGGTTAAGGGTGTGGTAGCTGGTCTTGGAGCCTTCTTTGTCTCTCCCACCCTGTGTTTTCTCTTTGTTTTAGAACTCCTACAGTTGTGTTATAAGGTCAGTTCTTTCCATTAGTCACCATTGCTCCTGGAGTGGGAAGAAGGATCATTGTTACAAGGAACACCCTTCCTTAGGGTCTGAGTGTTATTTCCTCTCTGACTTTGTTCACCCTTCCTGCTCTGGGGGCTGGGATTCACTCTGGAAGTGAAATATATGTCTTTATGTGGCTTTGTGGAGTTATACCTCATGGGAATCTTCATTCCTAAACCCTTTTCACCGCTGTTGAAGTAAATATTTATCAAATGTCTCACAGTTCTGTGTCCTTGAAAGCCTGCAGAACTGCAGCTACTTAGATTATGCCTAAGTTTTATTTCCAGAGAGAAATGGTGAATTGGTCAATCTGTAAGACTCTTGATTTTAAAAGGAGATACAAAACCTGCCTAGGATCAGAATTACACTCAGGACTCTTCCCTTAGCTAGCAGAAACTTCTTTTCCCATAGCAGAGGCTGCCTGGAGCCTCTTCCCATAGGTTCAGTAGTTTTTCTGTCCTCTCTGAAATATGTTGTTGTTGAAGGGTAAAATGTTTCACTTTGAAATTCCAGTGTCATGCAAGTGTTCTGTTCTAGTTACCACCTTGCATTCTGAAGCACCAAAGGCTACACAACTATTTGTTTTTATTTCCATGGTCATTGTCAGGATCTCTGAACACACTGGCCAGGCATGCTTTCCAATCCCCCAGTTGTGTTCCTCCATCAGCACTCCTGACCCTTCCCATGCCTTCTTCTCAGGAAATCCTCACCAGCATTAAGGCCTCCTCAGCTACTCACCACAGCTTTTTCAGTCTCATTATTTCCTCTTCACAACTTGTACCATCCAATAGGTCCTAGTCCTGTGTTGGTTTTGTTTTGAGAACTCACTGAGTTTTCAGCTCCCAGGGAATTTAACGCCTGCTGTTCTTCACACTCCTTGTCCTTCCATCCTGTGATGGAGAAAAGATGTGGAATGGCCTTGAGCCCTGCTCCTGGAGAGAGCTGTATTCTTTTATAACTCCTTAGCAAATAGCCAGGATAGAGAGGATGAATTTTTATGGTCTGCTGACCAACTGCCCTGTCTGAGGTTTTGGGTTTCTGTCATTGAAACCAAGTCAATGCTGTCATGAATGACCATAATGACATTTGCACTGTATCCTTTTGTTCTCTGTCCCCACCCCAACCAGTTTATCCCCTCCTCCTGCTCCCATGGACTGCTTATTTCTGTTGTCACCCAGCACAGGCTGACGAGCATGTCGCTGCTAACTTTAGATAAATGACATTAATAATGAGATGAGCTAACAGTGCAGTTGGATTATTTTCTGGTAACACTTAAATTAAGTGCTAACACAGTGTCAGTATTTGTCATTTGGGACCTGATTTCCAGGAAGTAGCTGACATGATAATTTTTTAGAAGAGTGCTGCTTGGAGGAATGTTTTTTTTGTTAATACTATGAGTATTTAAAAGTTCATGCAGTTGAAATGAATTCTTCAGGCAGTTTAAGTTTAAAAGCAGACCTCACCACCAAGAGGTTATAGTTAAAAATGATTAGTATTAGGAAAGGATGCAAAGGAATGGAGAAGCAAAATGACTTGCATAAACTCAAGTTGTGGTCAAGCTGAGTAACACAACCTGAATTTGCTGGCTCAGTACATTACTCTGCCCTTTCTCCTGCCAGTTTATTAAGCCAAGCTCAGTTTAACATTTTCCTGGTTTTCTGATAAGCTTGAGGACATATTATGAACTGTGTCCAGTAAAACACTGATTCACTGTCCAGTTTTACAGAGGTTTCATAATGCCTTGACTTTCATTTTCAGTAGTAACATTTCAGATCAGCTTTTCTGTGGGCTGCTGCCCTTTGCCATATACAGTTACCTCCTGGAACTTATTTTTAGTGACTTCATACGTTGCTGCAGCAACTGAACAACTGTTGTTTTACCAGCAGCCAGAAATCCTTAGTCAAACTCCCCACATTCCTGGTTCCCTTCGTCATGGTTAACACTTCCATTGCCAGCTCCTGCAAATGTTTCTGCAGCGTCACCATCAGCTTCTCTGGCACGTCTGCCAGAGCCATTTGTTTGGCACTCACTGGCTTCATCAGATCAGATGTTTGGTCTGGGGAACATTATCTGTGTTGAAGGAATCTAATTCCTATAAAGCTTCTCTTGACATGGAGAGAGATAAATTGCTTTTATTGTGGCTTTTTTTCGACTAATTAAATAGAAGGAAAGGTGCCCATCTGATCCTGCTTTAGGTTATTCTAACCTGCCTTTTCTTCTGGATCTAGACAAATCCAATGGCAAAGAAAACCTTGCTGATGATATTTTGATGATGCCAAAGTGATGAGTCGTGGGCAGTGTGAAATGTACAGGAGATACTCAAAACACCTGCTTTGTTAATTTTGACATAACTGTCCAGATGTATTTATACTCCTGTCCTAAGTGGCTTTCAGCTCCTCAGGGACTCAGAGGCCTTGGCTATCACAGTCCTGCAGCCTCACTTTTAACAGCTTTGATGTTGCAGCTGGGCCTTATCAGTGCAGAACATCTGGCATTCCCACACCCAGAAGTGATGAAGGGGGTAACCCCATGGTAGGAGTGGCACAGACCCACCAAAGCTGCTGTGCTGATTCCAACATTCCCTGGCACATGGAATTTCTGGGCTGGTGCACCAGCACTTTCTGGAAGTGTGGGAGCTATTGGAGTGTCACTGCCAAAAGGAGGGGGACAGACAGAGATGGCATTAAAGGAAACCAAGCAGTTTCTGTCACAGGGAATTTTCCTAGGCCTTTGTTGTGAAATGTGCTGTGCTGGTTTCCAACTGAATAGGTTCTGAAAAGAGTTAATTTAACACCATTATTTCCTCCATCTCTAGACAGTGTTTGACAGTAGAAGTGATACTTTCCTTCATTTTTCATTTGAAAAGGATAGAAGTTGAAAATCCTGGCTGAAGCCGTTCCCTCATATCACACTGCAGCATCACCTTTACCACTCTGTTACTAACAGGAAGGCTGCTGACTATTTGCTTGCAAATATTTTTTTTTTTTCATTTTTGCCTTTTCTTTATAAAACATCTTGCCCAGAGAAGCTGTGGCTACTCCATCCCTGAAAGGCCAGGCTGGACAGGTCTTGGAGCATCCTGGGATAGTGGAAGGTGTCCTGCCCATGGCAGAGGGTGGAACAAGATGATCTTTGTGGTCCCTTGAACCCAAACCATTCTGTGTTTCTATGATCTCCATGTGTTTCTCTGAGAAAGCTTTACTGAATATTTGTTTAGTGTGGCTTTGTTTTTTATTAAGTTTGCTATAAGATTGTAATTCTGGAAAAAATTGCTGACTTGTATGGTTCAGTAGTGGAAACCAGTGGATCTTATCCATGTCAGGAAGCAATACATGGGCTGATGTGGAAGATTTGATCCCCATGTCTGCTGCTCTAAGATTGTTGCTCTGTTCTCACAAACTGGACTCTACACATTAAGAATCTGGAAGATGCTAAGGATTTCTCATTCCTAGAAATAAAAACATGGAGTGTGAAAAACACTCGGCGTCTGACCCAACTGCAGGATAATTGTTTCAATTTTTAAGACTTAAAAATACACTTATCCTTCCCAGTGTTTTAATGAAATGCCCTTTATGTGTTTTGCAGAGCTTTGTTAGAAGGGGAGTGCAACCAGTGGATTATATGGAGAGAACAGCATGCAGGGAAATTGCCTCAAGGTAAAATATGAATATTAAAAAATTAATTTTGAATGAAATTAAATATGACTGGAAATTATTATGTTATAGTGTTCCTGAAGGATATTTTAATGGGTGTATTGCAAAGTGAATATTGAATTAGTTTGACTGTTAATATTTTAAATCAACACGTTGCTCTTCTATATGAGATACCTTATAAAGTCATGACTTGAGTGGAGAAAATAGAGAGTGATATTTCATAGCTCTAAAAAACTTTTGGATGCCCTTAGGTCTTAAGAGAGTTTTGAAGTATAAAGCAAGAGGTGTTTAACAAAACATGTAGTTAAAACCAAGGAATTCATGATCCTGAGGCACTGTGAGTGTTAAAGAGTTTACGTGGGTTTGAAGAGATATTTTAGCAGAGCAATGAAAGACAAATCAAAGACTTACTAAACATAAAGATACCATTTCTATCTTAGGAGCTGCAAGTCTCTGGAGGCTGTGAGAGTATACAAGGGAAGTATCACTATTTACTTGCCCTGTTCTTATGTTCTTCCCTGTGGATCTACTCTTGGTCCCTGTAAACAAGATTTTAGAGATGGACCTCTGAGGTGACTGCTGGGGCCATTGTTATTAATAACAGAGTTACTCTGGATAATACTCATGAGTTTAGCAATGTGTGGTCATTACTGTAGTCCCAGAAGACATTAGAAGGCTGTGTCTAGCAGTAAATTAACCAGACTCAGGCCTAGGCTGAAATGCTTACACAGATCTGCCTGTGCTGTTAAATTGAGCACTGTCCCTGGATCTGGATAGCACAGTGTGGATCTGGACTGGCCAGTACTTATGCTCAGGCATATTCACAGAATATGGCAGGAATTCCAGAAGTAATTAGAGAAATAATACAGGAAACACTACCAAAAGTCAGAGGAGATGTGGTAGCTTTTCAGGAGTGGGAGATGAGTAGTGCAGTACTGGTTGGTCTCACAGTCAGACATTCTAGGTACATTTTATAAATGTCTATAGATAGAGCCTAAAAGGTTCTTTGTTCCTCTCTCTTGTTGTTCTGCATTGTGTGGCTATGAAGGGTTGTATTTGTGTTTGCAGTTTCTAGCATGTGGTGGCAGGTGTGCCATTAAATGTCAATAGGAACTGAAAGACTTCAGGCCACTTAGGCTAATGAAGCAAAAAACCCAGCCAAAGATATTAGCATACATTATTTAATTAGAAGTTGTAAATGAACATCAATATAAATACCAAAGGTGTAATTGTTAAGTAAATGCCACAATACCCAGTAGATCACAACAGGTAAAATTAGCAAGATCTTGCAACTTAGCAAAAAGATTTGCTTTCAGTTTTAATGTAATTTATGCATAGACTTAATTATCATGCAAAACCTACAGGAATGCTTTTACAAAGCTCCACTGAAAATGAAGACATTCTTTCTTTCATAAAATGTAGTACAAATGTTCTCAGTTCGTGCCCTCTCTTTGATATTATTTTAATGCTTGGTCACCTGTGCTCTTTTTGCAGATATTATAAACACTTTCTATAACTACACTGATATTTACTCTACCTACCAAGAAAGAAATCGAAATAAACCTTCACCATCTGCCAGGATCACTGATACAAGACACAGGATGCCAGTGACAAATATGAGCAGTTCTGCACATTACTCAGCTCACTCCACACAGGCTGGATCACAGACAACAACAGGGGGAAGAACTTTTGGAAGAGATGTACTTGGTTCAACCTATCGCCCTTCAACAACTATCACAAAGGATGAAAGGATTGTGACAGACCACAAAGAATTAAGAACATTTGCTCCAGACTACAGCAGCTGGAGAAGCACTGAAATGCAGCAAAAGAGAATTCCAGAAAGAAAGAAAACAGAAGTTACAACTTCATCCACAGTATCTTTTTCAAAGGAATCAGCACATGCTGAAAGATCAGACAAGGACCACAAGCCTGACACTGAAAATACAAGAACAAAACCAGGCTTCACTAGATTTCCAGCTTATGAGCTGATTACCAATGCAAAACCTTCTAAATATGAAGAAACTATAATTGAAACTCGGACCACACTGCAAGAAAAAAGAGGAGGCAGCAAACCAACTGAAGAGAAAACATCTCTGCCGAAAGAAAAAGATAAGCTGGATAAACAAACAAAGGATGAGAAAAAGAAAACAGATGAGAAATCTTTTATAGAAGAAAGTGTTGATTTTGGGAAGAAGACTGAGCAGAAAAAATATATCCGTGAGGAAGTTAGCCAGAAGCTAACAGGGAGTGATATTTCTAATGCAAGAACTTTGAAAAGTGAATCAACCAAAAAAGATGCAAATGTGACCGTGGAATCAAGAAGCAAAGAAGTCATTGAGGTACCAATCAGTCTTGAAAGGCCTGTTCCTGACAAAGAACCACAGAGAAATAAAGAAATAAGGGTACAAGGTGTTAAAACTTACACAGGAGAAGAAACAGATGACCTTGTAACTAAGTCTGCTGAAACTCGCCAAGTGAGGATTTCAGAAGCAGAGTCCAGTCTGGAAGGTGAAGAGCAAATTAGAGATAGAAGTCATAAAATGGGAACTCTGCCAACTGAAAATATAGCAGAGAATATTGTTGCTGACATTCTTAAAAGTTTTACACAGTCTTCTAGTTCGCAGATGTCAACAGACACCAAAGTGACCTATTTTAATAAGAAAGAACAAGAAGATGAAGGGAAAATCAAGACTGAAATCACAGTGCAGTCTCAAGTTCAAGGAGACATAGATATTTCTGATGGAGGTGACTTAGGCCATCGATCAAACCAAGATGTTAGAAAAGTGATTCGAGAGGGTGTTGAGGGATCTCCTTCCAAAGAGGAGATAGAAGATATCGTGCACCACGGCCTGAAAGGAAACGAGAGCGGCAAGAACGTGTCTGTGAACGTTGAGATTGTAGAGGAGCCACTGGATTACACTGCTGATGAAAGGACTGAGTTTTCAACACCTTTTGAAGTAGAAGAAGTGGAGGATTCCTTCCCTGAGAGAGAGAGGCGTTACGGTGAAGAGGAACAAAACGTCACATTCACGTACGAAGACGTTAAAAAGAAGAAACCGCGCCATGAGAGTTTCACCCGTGTGGAAGAAGTAACTGAGGAAGATGACTCACCTATTGAACAGAAATATTTTGTGTCTGTTCCTGATGATCATCCTATTATTAATGAAAAAGATGATGACTCAGTATATGGGCAAATTCATATTGAGGAAGAATCAACTATTAAATATTCTTGGCAAGATGAATTTTTGCAAGGCACGCAAAGCAAGAGAGAGGAAGGTGTGAGCTCTCCAGAAGAAACCTATAAAGTGGTAGGGGAGGAAGCAAGTGCCCATATTTTAAAAGAGCATCCTGAAGGTCAAACATCCCATGTTGAATCCATTGTTATTGAAAAAGAAATTAAAATTCCTCATGAATTCCAGACTTCGATAAAAGGGCTTTTATCCAAGGAAACAAAGGACCCTAAACATCAATTGAAGGAAGCTTTGGAGCAGTTGGAGGGCAGTCTCCCAGAAAGTGTGAAAGAGGAGCTGTCTGCAATAACAAAAGACAACAAAGTTGATGCTAGTAACTTGGCATTTGATATCAAAAAGGTTGATCAGAAGGAGGACGGGGGCTCGGTGACAATTGTTGCTGAAGTCAATTTGTCCCAGACCCTTAATACTGATGAATTTGACGTAGATCATCTTGGTGAAGTAATTACAAGTGAGAAGGAGAAGGAAACAATACACTCCCTGAAGAAAGAGAGCTCAGATAGGAGCAATTTAGATGCAGACCTTTCTTCCCACGGTGATGCATACACTCCTTTGGCTGACCAAGAAATCTACAGCTCATCCACAACGAGGCGGAGTGGTGTCACTGGGTATCACACCACTGAGAGAGTTGTTTATGACGGTTCGGTTTCGGAAACTGCAGGTTATGGAGAAGTCTCTCACTCATCACAGTCAGCTGATGAGACCAAATCCAAGAGGCATGTTAGGGTTCGTCCAGCAGAAGTCCAGAGGGTCGAGCAGGTCGTGTATGAAGGGCCTGGTTCTGAAACGCTGGAGCTCAGTGCTGCAGAAGATCTCGTTCAGAGAGAGGGATCATCAGAATTCAGCCAGTCTGTGAAGCATTTTAAACTGGGCCCTATGGAAATCCAAACCACAGAACAAGTACTCTATACAGGCCCCGTCACTACAATTGTAGAAGAGATCGATTCTGGAAATGTTTCTCAGAAGGTTTCAACAGATTTCAGCAGGGCCACGAGACGTGTCACAGTAGGAACAAGGCACATGGCTGAGGAAGTCTCCTTTGAAGGGTCAGGTTCGGACTCTGTGATGCTCAACAGCTCAGATGCCCTTTCTCAGGCAGAAGGGGCTGTGGATGTCAGCAGATCAATGAGGCACTTCAGGTTAGGCCCAAAAGAAGTTCATACTGAGCACGTTATCTTTGAAGGACCCATCTCTGGTAAAGTGGAGGTCAGCAGCACTAGAGACTTCTCACAGGCAGAAAGTTCAGTCAGACAAATCCAGCTGGGTCCCCAGGAGTTTATGACAGCTGAAGAGATCATCTACCAGGGGCCCATGTCTGAGCACACAGAAATCACTGAACTGGAAGACCACACCCTTTCAGGAGGCTCAAGAGCTTTCAGGCACGTTAAAATAAGTCCTGCAGGAACTCATGCTGAGGAAATCATCTTCACAGGACCCATGTCTGCAGTGGTGGAAGATCTTTCACAAACAGAAGAGTCATCTGAGAGCAGCAGGTCTGTGCAGCATATCAAAGTAGGCTCCAAGGAAACAGCTTACACTTTCCAAATGGATGTTTCCAGTCTGGGTGGAATATCTGCAGTGAAAGGTGGAGAACAGCAAGGAGCAATGCTGGCATCCAACAAGCAAGACGCTCCCACTGGTCAGCCACAGGTCATCGTTGAAAGTGCCCACCTTGCAGAAAATGAAAGTACAAGAAGTGGCTACGTCCTCTCCAGTTTTTCCCAAGATCATGGTGAAAAGGTGGTGGAACACTCATTTTTGGATAAAACTGTGCAGTTGCAAAGAACGGTCGACCAAAGGTCAGATGCTTCTGAAGGGAAGAAAGTGGCTTTTCTCTATCTGGACCATGAGGAGGAAGATGATGAGGATAATGATAATGATGGACAGTGGTTCTGAAAGGACTCTTTAATGAAGCCTACATAACAATTTGTTTATACTTATTTTGTATTATCCTTTTTTTTTAAAGAGAAAAAAAGGGATGGGGAAACACTCAAGCTATTTAGATCATTAATGGTGGACTGAGAAGTATTGAATTTAAGCCTCTATTCAGCACATTTTATTTTATTGGAAATTTTATTTTTGGGAGAGATCATGCTATTAATATTTTTTCCTCAGAGTTCTGTGTCTAATATTTTCAGATTTTTCCACCCATAGTAACAGGAATTTGCTACTGGGGAATTAAAAGAATTCTATTTTTTTGTTTGTTTTATAGCACATCAACTATTAAATGTGTGCTTGAATAGGACTTTTCAAATTTTTTTTCTTAATACTGTATTGTACTTGGTTACTAAAATATTACTATGCAATTCTATTTAAATCTCAAGTTACTAACCACAAATTTAACAGAATATGAGACTAATAAGAGTGATAGTAGCTGATTTTCGTGTACTTACATGCAATACCTAATGAATACATTTTAAGAGACAGTTATGACAGCTATAAAATTAAATATGAACCTGTAGGATCAAACTAAGCATAGTAAGAATTGACAAAAGTGATATTATTTGTATAGCTTGAATGCAGTGCAAAAAAGAAAGAGATAACACTGAGGCAAGAATTTCTCAGTATTTCTAATGAGAAATAGTGAATTTTATGGTTAGACAGTAGCATATTTAATACCTCTAAAAAGAAAACGAATTTTAAAAGTGGACTGGATAGCGTTCCCACTGAGGTAAGGAGAACTCCTTACAGATTCAGTGGCTGTGTACATTAGTAACCTCAACTTATTTTGCAGTTCATGGGTTACCTTGATACTAGGTATTGCAAAAGGTAAGTGTGAAGTGTCAAACATGATTACATAGTGCCTAATTTCCTAACACAGTGCAATTAGCTGATATGTGTCCTGTTAGAAGGAAACTTTTACAAATGGCATTGATGACACTTATGATCATTGTGTGTCAGCTCATTCCCAGATAATCGTTTGTTTACAAACAAGATGTCCTTTTCAATCACTCACCCTGCAAACCCAACCTGAGATTTGAATTTATTTTTTTCTTCTTTTTTTTTTTTCCTGAATGTAACATGTGCCTCAGGCCACAGTTGCCTTCTACTTAAATCGTTTGCAAATAAGCTAATTTCACTTGGATTGCACATTGGTTGAATGAAGAACATAATTTAACTTTAAAATTCAGTGACTTAAAAGTTCAGCTCTGAAGCCAGCACAGCACCAGTGGCTGGAGTGACCCAGCCAGTGCTGGCAGGAGCAAAAATAGCAGCAGATATTGTCACTGGGGTAAGAAACACCATACTGGGCATGTATGGGAGTAACAAAGTGAGATGAGAAGCTGCTGTTTCTGCACACACACACACACACACACACACACACTGTCACTCACTGCCCCACCTCTGCAGAGCAGACACACCCCTGGCTCGGGGGGCTGGCTCCAGGTTTTTCCCTGGGGTTATATAAGCCTGGTTTTGTGTGTGCTGATCCATAATAAAACCCTGTTAGACTGCCTTAGTCTGGCATGACTAGTCACTTTTCAGATGCCTTACTATTAACAGAAGTAGATTTCTCAAATCTGAGTGCTGCTTTATACTATGAATGTAAATGCAAAGCTAAGGAGAAGCTCCGTGCTGACTGACATATCCTGCTGTTCCAGAAATGGGACAGTTTAATCCTTGTGTGCCTTAGTTACTGAGTTTGAAACTGTACAAAGCTATTAATGTTCCAGAGATTAACTCATGAGGTTTGTCTGCACTGCAAAATCTTCTGAATGTTTTCCTCATTTTGTATGAAATAATTTGTTGAAATTGGAAGTTCCACCAACAGCTGGAAAATGAATAGGAAACTGAATTATGTAGAAGCACTAAAGGCATGTAATCTAAGCTTATTTCTACTGTTCGCTGTGTAATGGATAATATTTTTTCAAAATTATTTCTATGTGCTCAAAAAAGACCCTGTGCTTCCATTTATAAATAGGATGTTACTTATTGTAATACTTCTAATCTCATCCTATACTTTTGTTTCCTTAGATGACTGTGTGATTTTCAAGATGGCAACATCTCTGTGTTGAATAATCGTGTATAAGCCAGAATTTTCCAGCTAGATGCCTTACTGCAAGTAATCAGATTCTGTACTTCAAGTATTAAATAACTGCATAAAGGAAGAAGTCAGGTCTGTAGTAAGCAACAGAGGTAAAAATAATCAGTGTAAGTTTTTGTGAAATTTTATTCAAGACTTACCATTCTCTGTAAAACAGATATAAGAATATCTTCAGAAAATATATTTAGCAACCAACAAAAAGCTATTTACAGCATCAAGCCCATTTATTGATACATTGTGGAATCTTTGATAGACCTCTCCTTAGGAACAATGATGCCAGAATTGTTCTGTTTATCTTCACCTGCTCAGAGAATTTTAATGTCAGGTGAAGGAATAAACCAGTGAGGAGCAAGTGATTCATAAAATGTAGGTGCCCTTAGCACTGAAGGATTAAAAAGAGATAAATTAAAAAATCAATATTATTTCTAGTGAGGCAACAACAGCTCTTCAGAAATTCCTTTGCACATCACTGTCAGATGCAGTAGCTTATGCCAAGATACATTTCTGTTTTGATTGTCTGGAGGGAAAAATTTGTTCAGTGTACTTTATTTAAGATCAGGATTTTAGTCAATTATTGGCAAGCTGGGTTATTGTAGAGAACTGGAAATGTGCATTACATGATGTTAAAAAGATAAGCACAGTTCCTTTGCATGAATAAAGGCTGTGAAAAAAGAGTTGCCTCACATAAAAAGGGTTTAAGTTTTAAAAATATGTTCATATAAGCAGCCCATTTTCCATGTAGTTCTCATTAACCTGAGACATTCTGACATCAAGATAACTTTGGGATAATTCTACCTTCAGACAACAAAATGTATTTAGGTGGGCAGTCACACCCTGCAGGCCCATGTGCAGATTTGGGGCTGTAGGTACACAAATTACTCCTGAGAGCAAACCTAAGCTGCTCCCTGGTGTACCAACTCCCCCCATGTGGACACTTTCTGCATCAGAATGGTACCCTGGGGCTGAGCAGGCTGGTGATGCACCCTCAGTCAGCATGCACTTCTGCAGCTTGCTCATATCCTTATGCTTTTCGTTAAATAGAAATGAAAACTTTACTGCTGAGTTTGGATTAAACAAAACGCTTTTCAAATATCATTAATATTTTGGGGGAGGGTTAAAAACTATGCATTTCTATGCTGACATAGATCAGAAGTGGGGCACTGTTTTTCAAAGGTGTAAACCACTGGTCTAGAAAGCAAAGAGAGCATAGGACAGAAAGGAAGGTGTGTGAGCTAGGGAGAGCTCTGTGCTGGCTGGGGTTTGTGCATAGCAGGTGTTTAGGAGACAGTCAGAATGTTGAACCTGAGTTTGTTGGTGTCAGCTGTGTGAAACTTTGCAGGCAGCTTGTGTTCTGGTCATTTGCAATGAAACTGCGTTTTTGTGGTGGTATAAGCTTTGTGATTTTACACTTTTTCACTCTTGAGTATTAAACAATCAAAATCAACGCAGATGTTTCTCTTTCTTCCTGTGTGATGTTTTGAAGGCTGCATTGTCCAAAAAAGAGAACTTAATGTCTGTAAATACCTTGCTCTCAGGCTGATGAGTTAATTCTGGTTCAAAGGATGAACATAAATTTTCATCCCAGCAAAGATTTACCTCTTTCAGGTTGATAACAGAAATGATGGCAAAACATGGCATATTCTTTATTGCAACTGCACACAGCATGTGTGGACCAGCAGTGGTTCTGGAGTGCCACAGGTAGTGGGAGAGGCAGAGTATAAAGCAACACAGAAGGTTGTCAGCATCGTAGTTGTCTTTGGATCCTGGGATTTGTCCAAGGTAAGTCTCAACTTTTACCTTTTTCTAGCAAAGAAAACAATTTTACACACATTTAAACCTTGAATGAAAAAGGATATATATAGATATATATTTAAATGGTACCTCTTGATGTACTGTGAAGTTTGTTTTTCTCTTTAACCACACACTTCATATGTAATGAAAATACCATGTCTTTAACCCAATTTGCTCTTAATTAAAGAAATGGGCCAGAATGAGTTTTTTACGTGAAAAAGTGAGAGTTTCTGAAGAGGTTCCTCATTTTTAATACACTGAGGGGGGAAAAAAAAAAGCACAGTTCTCCATTTCTTGCAAAACAGGGAAAAAAAGTCTCTGAAGCTACTGACTAAATCACAGCATATTCTGAAGATGGTTAAGTGATCAGCAAAATAGTTTCCACTGAAACTGGCCTCTATCAGAAAAGATTTGTTTTCAGCCTCTATTAAGTGAAGCAGTTATTGCTGTTAAAACCCTCAGTGGTGAAGATCTGATTTCTCTGAAACTTGAAGCCTTTCTCTGAGCAGTGAGGAATGGGATTTACATTGGGTTGGTGTTCAATACACCAAGATTTCTTTTCAGTTTCCTGGCTTTGACACTTGTCAGTTGTGATAACTTTTTAAAGTTGCAATGAAAATATGGGGGTGTCTCTATATTAAATTCTAAAAAGGAGTGTTTAAAAATAAATGGAAATAGAAGGTGTTTATTCATACTCAAATAGTTTCAAACATAAAACTCTTTCCTGATGTATCTCTGCAACCAAGAAAATAACAAGCAACCTGCCTAATGAACGAAGAAAAGGTTTTGTTCAGCTAGGAAAAACTTTTGTTCAGCTAGGAAAAACTCTGGTTTTTGAAAGATGTTATCTCTACCTGTTGGGTTATGACAAACCACTGGCATTCGTTCTGATTTTCATTTCCAAATCACAGTGTGAAGTTTGTGTGGCAGGAATTTACAGCTGGAATCAAAGCTGATACAGACTATTTTCCCAGGTGAGAAAGCTGAGTTGCTGAACCCTAGTACTAGGTAGAATTTGCTTCACATTTTACAAGTGATAGGAAAAGCAATACACTTTCACCAAAATACCTCTGACACACTGAAATTTCTATTTTCCTTTTACTTATATTTGTCATGGTGATGTGATTTGGGTCTGTAGTCAGGAGGAGACTCGTGGGGGGTTGATGTTTCAGTGTGTTGGTCTGTGTTTGATCTTTATTTTGTCACCTTTTTGTGGCCCTGCAAAACAGGCAGGGAGATACAGGTGGTTGGTCATTGTCAGCTCAAGGCTGTTTGCCATTTTGGTTTTGTTTTGCAGAGAACATGTTCCTGCAAGATAATCTAAGCTATTTAATACAACTTTATATAAAGGCAAGTTTTCTTCACAGTTGGAAACTACTGCTTCAGACTGGTTGAATCTTCTGTTAATTTTGCCTTTACTTTCACTTAATGCCATGGAATCATCCTGTGAAAACAAGGGGATGGTCTGTGACCATTTCTGCCACTATTTGCTATGATCTCTTAAGCAGAGAAATTAACCAAGAAAATCCCTGATGGCAGTGGTGGCACAAAATCAAATCTCTTCAGGCCATGGCTGCTCAGTGGGTGACACATCTGACATTTAGAGGAGGAAGGAGCCTGAGGAGTGACTTTGCAATCTGAGCTGCTGCCCTGGGACCTTTCCAACAGTTTGACTCATCTGTCTTTCCATCAGGCGTTTGTGTGACTCCTGTGCCTAAATATCCCTGAGATATGCAAAGGAATATAGATTCTAACAAGATGGACAAAGATGCTCAGCCAAGAAGGGGTCTAATTAAAACCTCGCTCTGAATATGTCAGTGGTGTCTTGAATTGCTGTCAGTCCTTTTCTTATTGTGGGTGCCAAAAGAGATTTGCCAGTGAAGGTAATCCAAGGTATAATTCTGTTATACATTTCTTAGACTCTCACTGGAGTAAACTGATAGAGAAAACTCAAATACATCTATTTTCCACTAGTATATAGAGATATAATGAAAAACAGTGTTACTCTGAGTAATGCAGTTATCCCTGTAATTGCACAGTAGTGCCTCAGCATCAGTCTTTGCTAAACATCTGTGTTTCTTTGAAGAGGGGAAGGGTTAAAGTTTGGCATTCCTATAACCTGGGAACTACCAACATTATCAAGATGCTTTCTTGATAGGTAAATTGTACCTTTGCAGAACTTTTTTATTCCACAAGATCACCTCTCATTGCATGGTAAATAATTTGGTAGATTGGATAGCTGGCAATCTGTTCTGTCCTTGTGTGAGAGAGTGATTATATATAATGTACAGCATTAGCAGGTCTGTATTATGGGTATAAAATCATTTTTCTAAAGATATAATAGAAATACCTCTACCTTTACAAAGATTATTAGCCAATTTGTATACTGGGAGTGGACAAACAAAAACTTGAGAAGGAAGGGTAAGAAGACTTTGCCCCATTTTTGTGCCACTCTCCCAAGTGAGCTCTGTGGCCCCACTGCAGTGTTCCAGGGCAGGATCTCTGAGCTGAGCACTGGCTAAAGCTGCTCACTGCTAAAGCCCCATCTCAGCTTCCAGTTTGCTTTTTTATTGAAGAGCCAGAGCATTTGGCATGCTCACACCTACATCTGGAAAACCTTCTATTGAAATGGTTTCCAAAGAGCTCTGCTGGAAACTACCCCAGCAGCTGCTGTTACAAAGGGAATGGGCTGTTAAAACAGCCATAAAAACAGCCCGTGCTGAGGGACCAGCCTGGCCTTTTGAGCCCTGAATTGGGCAATTTTTGGGACATGGGCTCAGCTTTGCAAGTCCTGTCCCTTTGTTAGATGTTGCTGCTCAGCATCAGATGAGTTATTTACAATTCTCATTGAAAAATCTTCCTCTAAAAATTGATCCATTGAGTAAATCTTTTCCAATAAGGTCAGTAGCTGCACAATTACTGTGTAGAATAGTAGAATGTTCCTGCAGAAGGAAAAGATCAGCTGCTGAGCAATGTAATGGAGGAAAAAAATTAAGTTGCTACACTGTTCTGTATTCTTTTAAAAATGAGGTGAGCAATAGCATCTCTTAGGCTGTTACAGATGCTTTTATTTTGAAGTTAGACAGCACTTTGATGAAATCCATCAAGGTAGAAAATATTTGTAACAAGTGATTGCTACTTTGCATACTGAATTTACCAAAGGGACTAGGAGGATAATTGCTTTTTTTTTTTAAAGAAAGAAAATAACCAAAATACAAAATGTTATATGAATTCCTTAAAGGGAAATGTAACACCACCCAGTTTTCCTTTAATAGCTAACTGCCTATCTTATTTTGCACTGTGGTTCAATTAAGATTAAATAGCAAGGCAATAACTTAAACTTGTATTATAAAATCTAAATTGGAGATGTGCTGCTTATTCTTTGTGACACCAAATATGGCTTTGCTTACTTGTAGCTGAAAATAGATGAACCTCATCTGAAGCACGAGAATTCACTGTAAGTGTACATTAATACACTAGAGAAAAAATGCAGTAAAACTTGTGCTAGCATTCCTGAGTGGATCTGGTTCTCTGTCACAACACAGCCATAGAGTTCTGTAATAAATATATTTGTTTTCTCTTTTTCTGAAACTTAGGAAGGACATGCTCATTATTAAAATCAACACACAGAGTTGCTGAATTAAAGTATAACTGCTCCATGTACAGCAGTTGCTGGCAGGCCTGTCAATATATTGTTGATTTACTGACCCTCTTACCCTGACACAAATACCTTTCTGCTGGGGGGAGAAGGCAAAGCATGTTTTTTAGCAATTGTTTTAATAGGGTGTGACTAGTAAAGGAGGGCTCATGCTTGGGCCCTGGTCTCATGTCATTAAAATAAATAATAAGTGGGACATGAACTTCATGCAGGAAATGATCAAACACATCACCAGGCAACTCAGCAAAGATCAGTTTTGGAAAGCAAGCAGAGACATCCCCTCTGCTTTGGTCTTGAAGCAGAGCAAGTATTTTGTGATATCACAGATAAAACTCTTCCTGCCAGCAAGTGCAGAGGGGAGGAACCCCCATCACCAGCACTGTGAGCCAGCAGCCAAGTCCACAGGATCATGGAGCCACAGAACCTGCTGAGTGGGAAGGGAAACTCCCAGCAGTGCAGGAGACTCTGGCAGATGGGCCCTGGCCCTGGGGGAGATCCCTGCCCCCAGCTCTCTCCAACAGCTCTCCCTGCACCAGGGACAGCAGCAGGGGCCAGACAGCTCCTGGAGCTTCTGCAGGTCAGCCAGGAGGGTCAGCTCCAGCTCAGAGTGATGCAGGCCCTGGTTCCGTTCCTGTTCAGGCCCTGGTTCCGTTCCTGTTCAGGCCCTGGTTCTGTTCCTGTTCAGGCCATGGTTCCGTTCCCGTTCAGGCCACGGTTCTGTTCCCGTTCAGGCCACGGTCCCATTCCCGTTCAGGCCATGGTTCCGTTCCCGTTCAGGCCA
>VZRZ01008874.1:99776-114808 GCA_013398175.1 Climacteris rufus | reverse complement strand
TCTGTTCCCGTTCAGGCCATGGTCCCGTTCCCGTTCAGCCCATGGTTCCGTTCCCGTTCAGGCCATGGCTCCGTTCCTGTTCAGGCCATGGTTCCATTCCCGTTCGGGCCATGGTTCCGTTCCCGTTCAGGTCGTGGTTCCGTTCCCGTTCAGCCCATGGTTCCGTTCCTGTTCAGGCCATGGCTCCGTTCCTGTTCAGGCCATGGCTCTGTTCCCGTTCAGCCCATGGTTCCGTTCCCGTTCAGGCCCTGGAGCTGCCCGGGGTGTGAGCAGCCGGAGCCTGCCCTGCTGCCTGGCAGGATCTGCTGTCCCAGGGCTGTGCCCTCTGCCCGTGCCTGCTGCTGGCCCCAGGGCCATGGCCCGGAGCAGGGGCCCTGCTGGAGGGAGCAGCTGCCTCCCAGCACAGCACAGCCTCCCCAAGTGCCCACGGAATAGGAAATCACTTGCACACAGGTCAGTATCAGATGGCAGAGCTGAAAAGCGTAACTTTTTCCATGAGTTATGGCCTGCAGATGCCAGCCTTGGATCCTCCAGCAGAGTCAGCAGCAGCTACAAATATGGGATTTATCTTCACTGCTTGCTTTTGCACTTCCCTGCTTCTGTGGATGGCTGGGATGAGCCAAGTTCCTGTTACAGAGATGAAGAGCCCTGGCTCATTACAGAGCCAGCCAGAGCAAGATGTGCCAGGGGGTGAAATGCCTATCTGAAAAGCATCTTTATAACACTGCCAGCCCTTCAGCTAATGGTTGTACCTGCTTGGGTTTCATGTGTGCTCTATTTGTGGGCCCTTCCAGGCCGTCCCTGGCGCCCCTCTGTCTTGGGCCCTTCTGGCCTGGGATCCCTCTCTGGAGCCATTCTCATTCCCTTCTTTCAGCAGCACAGTTGCTTTTTGTGAGAGAAACAGCGACCAAAACACTTGAGAACTGGTGGTCAGAAAAGAGGAAAAAATACAACTCTTACTTGAGCTATTTAGCTTCAATTTTTGTTATGAAGGAAGATGAAAATAAATCCTGCTTATTACAAAATCCAAGTCTTCCCTGTATATTATCCCAATCTTAAATGCTCTTAGTTAAGGCAGAACACGAGTACCTAAACCAGATGTGCAGGACAAGATCAGGTGTTGCCACCTCAATTTCTTCATTGTAACACAGAAGAGCCATTAAAAAACCAAGCAACCCCCCCCTCCCCCTCCAAAAACAAAACCAAAAAAGTAGTTTACTTTCTGGGATTTAACTTGGATAGGTAATAGTTTCCAGTGTTTCTGCCACTTTGCTTTTGAAAACTGCCCCATCCAAAGCTGCCTGAATAGAGTGAAGAGCTTTCCATTGTCTTCTGAGTTCCAGTTTGGGACTGTAATTATTATCCTTAAATATACCCCAAATGTATTCACCAGAGTTTTTGTCTCTAAATTTTCTTTTCTAATATTTGCAAAATACAGAATGTGGGAAAATGCAACAAAGGTCCCTGTTAGTACCAGTAAGAGAAGCAAACAGGATGACAAAGCAGGTGTCTAATTGTGAAACTCCTGCTGGGGAAGGGCTCTCTCTAAGTCAGCCTGAGGTAAAAAAACAAATTACTGCCACAGTTTCTCCTTTTCTTTGTATCTTCTTTCTTGCTGTTCATGGTAAGCTGAGTAGAAACATAGTATTCTATGGAAAGACTACAGCAAAAAAAGAGGATACAGATAGTCAGTTCAAGTCTTGAATTATATAAAAAAGCATCCATTATTCATTAGCTAAATATCAGGTAGTAGATCTTAAATGCTAAAAGAGGCTTATTTTTCTCAAATACATTTTTAACAAATGTATAGTTTTAAAAAAACTAATTCTAAAAATCTATTTTCTAATTTTACTTTGGATTGTTTGAATTTATTTGAATTTTAATTGAATTTTAAATTTATACCTGAATTGTTAATTCAAATGTTGTTTACAAGCAGCTTTGCTAGGAATCTGCCTAAAACATAGTATAGCTCTTTGAAAAATAAAGCAATTCTCTGTTCTGCAGTATAAATGGTATAAATTTATTGCAAAAGAAAAAAAGAAAGTCCAGAGGTTTCACATTTAATAATAAATCTATAAATAAAGAGTTTGAGGAGCAAGTTAAAAAATATGTAAGAGTTTCTGAATATTGAATGGGTTTCATTAGATCAAGGTGATAATGCAGAAATCTTTATTTCTACTAGAATCTAGAAATTCGTGCTGCTTTAAAATGAGCTCAGGATGAAAAAACAGAGTAACTGATTTCCTTCTGTTAAGTGAAAGAATCAGAGAAATTTCCTATATAAATTCTTCGGGGTTTTGTTCAGTAATTGCCCACAAAGGAACATGTTTTGGGATTTTTCCTTTCTGCTGTGTGCTCTCCCTGTGCCCTCAAAACTGTGGCTGTGTTATGTTTTCTCTGGAATGTTAAATGCTTTGTTTACTTTTCAGCACCTTTCAGATGGGCTTTTCCTTTCTTCCAGGAGAGTTTAAGGGCAGCAGATAGTTAACAACTGATCTTTGAGAGTGGCATTTGCAAATTCTCTGCTTCATTGCTGAAACACAAACCAAATTAAATTATTTGTGTGCGTTCCTGGGATATCCTGCTTTTCTAACTGAAAAGGAAGGTGAGAAACATTTAACTTTGTCCTGCTCAAAAGCAAGGAATGGGATGGCCACTGCTTTCTGTGTTCGTGTTACTGAGGAGCATCAAATTCTGTTCTGGACTCCTGAGTGAGCCAAGACACAGAGTTTTGTTTAGAGCATTAGCTCACCTTGCAGAGCCTTGGCACCTGCGCCAGGCTGGAACTGGCACCTCAGGGGAGCTATTTGCACCTTCCCTGCAGTCCCTGCTCTCTGCCCGCTGGAGTCAAGCCCTTCCCTGCTTTTGGGGAGCTGCTGTGCAGGTGGAGAGAGCTCCTGCAGCTCCTCAGAGTGCTGCTGCTGCTGTGCCTGGCTCTGCAGGAGGGATCAGCCACTATTCCAACACTCTGGGACATTTGTACATAGAAATACACACATCAGCAGTGCCTTGCTAGTTTGTTGTACTCAGGCACATGCTATTTTAGGCTGACATTTTCCAACCAGGCCTGAGGGAGTTAGATGTCTAAATTAAATCCAGTTTGACTGATTTGGACATGGAACATCTCTGAACTAAAATCCTGCCGATAGGCAGTAGGGCTGTGCTAAAACAACATTATTAGCTCTTCAGTAATGCAAAAAAAGTACAATTACTTCTTACTTTTTCAACAAAATGGCCAAATAATTGAATTATGAGTGCAAATACAGGAATTAAACCTTGGGATAATATTTTTTTAAGGGAACATGCAATATGTACGTACACTGAAAGTGAAGCTGTCATAGAGTTAAAACCACTCAGCTATTTTAATTTGATATAAGCACTTCTTATGAAAACACTATACTTTTGTTGATTTAAATGTGTATTTTATTGGGTGAGAAGCAAGTAATTCAGTTTCTCACATGAAAAAAAGAGATCTTCTTAGCTCATAAGATGAAAAATTGTAATACTCTAACTTATACAACAGTTTATAAGGAAAGTACTCATGTGCTTTGCATAGCATAAGGGGTGATATAAATTGGGAAAGTTTGCAGGAAATAGAACTGATTCCGAAATGATTGTGCCAGATCTGCTATGGAAATTCAGTACAATTATCCCTGTATGATCTGGGACAGCAGCAACCTGGGGAAGAACAGCAGAGTTCAAGAACTCTCTCTCTGCCTGGTGCAGGCTCTGTGTTCAAATGCTCTTTAAAGAACACGGTCTGGAAGTGGCTCAAGCACTAAAAGCAAAGAGGGAAACAATTCCTAACAAGGCTGCCTGTGTGCAGCTCTGTTGCTGGTATCACCCTTTGAAGGTTTACACTGAAGTGCTCTTTGCCTCACAAGCTACTTCAGATTAATATCATTTATGGGAAGAGTATAAACAAAAGGGAAATGTCTTGAATGCTTTTCAGTGCTGGGGAGAAGTGTTATTACAGAAGTCTGACACCAGCTGCCACTGGCCACCCTGGGAAGGCCAGCCTGCCTCAGGTTATCATCATTTTGCCACCCAGCACAGTAGAAAATAACTACAAGACTGTAATCCATAGAATTCCCCTCTCCACATTGATTATGCAGAGTTGAAGTGAAAAAAAACCCAACCCACAATTTGTCTGATACAGCTGTTTCTGCTGTCATCTAAACCAGTCTGAGCAGTTACCCAATACAGCCTGTAAAACTTGGAACTGGGAGAACATGTCCTTGTATCCTAAAGGCTTTGGGAAGATGATGGTTTCTGCTCTGTCTTTGGGGTATTAGGAGGTCTAATAAAAATAGTCAGAGCATGGGAACCTTGAGGAGGGACCTCAGAATGGACATCTGTGCCCCTCTTTTGAAATGAATTGAAATGGAGGATGGCTGAAGTTGCCAACACATTCTGCCTTAATGTGCACTATCAATTTGCTTTCAGTGCAATTCAGTTTCAATTTCTGAATGTTCTGAGAGCTGGATTACTTGTGTGATCCCCTCTCATCAGAAATGTTGCCAAAGTCAGGACATTTCTTTAATGCCTTCTACACCTGACTGTCTTTTGGGGCTGACAATGAAAATCTGCAAATGTTCTCACCTCTGGGAATGATTGTCCAAACTATTCTTAATTTTTTCATGCTCTTTCTTCAGTCAGCTGAGGAACAGATGGATGATCTGTTTGTAAGAACTGTTCTGGCTGCAAGAAGAGCAGTGGCTTTTCTTACCCTTTTAAGGAAGTTCTCCCTGTGGTCTTCAAGGCTTGTAAATAGCTGCAGGAAATTAAAGCACTTGAGATTTTTAAGTGGACAATTTACATGTACAGTTGCAGTTTGCTGGGAAAAGAGCTGACTGGTAATCTGTAACTGGAATTTCTGGCATTGCAGACATCAACTATTGCTAACATTGTCAGTGGCACTGGTGATTTTGGCTTTGGATTGTTTGCCAGGGTGCAGTGTTTGTCCTTGGCACCCCACTGGAGTGCCAGTGCAGCTGGACAGACCCAGCAGTGATCCAGCTGCAACCCAGAGCTGCAAACTTGCTGGAATGGGACAGAAGTTGAAGGATTATGGTGCTATCTCATGAAAGGACAGCCACAATTTCAAAAAAAACAACCTTGCAGGGCAGGTCTAGTCTGGAATGGAAGATAAGGTATGAAAAAAGAGGATAAAGATGTTGTTAATTCACCATGAGCTTGGGGCTGGATCAAGCCTGTAGCATCCTGACAAAATGAAAGATCATTTTCCTGCCACGATGCTCAGCAAAAATTGAATATTTTTTTGTTTGGAAGTTGTTGCTGTGTTTCTTCTGAATTTTTTGAAGCAAGAAAGCAAAGCTAATGATCTAACTGCTAAGTCAAAATAAGGAGGCAAATACGGAGAAGCACAAGGGAAATCATGGTTTATTGGCTGAAATACTGATAGTATTCATGTAAACTCAGATATGAGAGTAGGTTTGCTTTTCTGATTAGTACATATTTCTCTTTCTGTAATTTCACTGGACTTTATATCTAAACCTCTTGAAGATAACTTATCTCCTCACTGAGTGATGGGAAAGAAGAAAAGTCCAAGGGATCTAAGAACACTGGGGAACATTGCTAAGTGTCAGGAACAAAATGAGAAGTTTGCTTATGTCTATCATGTGGATTGGGAAAGTCAAATACTGCTGGAAACAGATTTTATTTCCCTTTCATTTGTTTTCCTTTTATAAACTTGCCATCCACAAGTCTTTTATGGCCTTCCTGTCTCTGGTCACTTGAAACAGCCTTTTAAAATATGCATTAAACTACTTCGCTAGCAGTGCTTTTATACACCAATGAAATGCTGGTGGTGTTTTCTCCCCACACATTGCATTTAACTGATCTGCTTGCCCTGCTACCTGGTGCAGCAGGGAGGTTAAAGAATGTGGGTCTATCTTCATCTTTGAGTGACCTTCTGTCTGCAGCAAATGTATTAGGAATATTTTTAAATCATTTGCTCAGTTCTGCAGGATCCCTGTTCTGCCTTGGTTCTTGCTTGATACCATTTCCTGAAAATAAGCTTAGTGCCTTCCTTGCTTTAACATGCACTGGAGTTTGCCCTCAGTGAACTTCCCAAAATGAGAATTTGTACAAGCCCTTGGACATTTCATATTATTGCACTTAGGGCTATAATGTGGAATCAAATACTGTGAAGCAAATTGCAGAATTCTCTGCATTGAGCTGAATTTCAGCTTTACAAAGTAATGTCTGTTTTTGCAAAAAGATCCTCCCCTATTAATTGCTTTGTATAAGTAAAAGCCAGAGAAATACCATGAGCTTTTGAGGTGTGTTCTTCTTGCAATATTTGCATATTGCTGAGTAGAATTTAAGGAGGAAAGATAAAACTGAAAAATCCGAATAAAATAAATCGATTAGGACAACATGCTGTAACTAAATTGACAGAGCATCTTACAATAAATACTCATTGTGTCTAAATATCATGGCATAACTTCTGTCCCTGTTGAACACGGAGAGTCCCCTTTGCATGGTTCACCTTCCATGGGTTTTGGGCTGTTTTGCTATCAAGTACTGAACAAACTCGAACACTTTGTGACAGCAGCAGAAGTCAGAACACTGGCAGTCTTCTAAGCACTTCTGTTGTGATGCTTTTATCTACTTAACTTTGCTCCTTTCCCTCTTTGCTGTTATCTTTCCATGCTGTTGTTGTGCATTGATCCTTGACTTTGTCTTTTAGCCAGGACAAGTATCTTTAGTAGTTGTTTCATTTTGTTTCAAGTGCAGCCTTTCCCCTGAAGAGCTGAAGGAAAAGGACACAAATAAAGGATTTGCCATTCACCCTGAATTGCTTTAGAAGTTTTGTGTGTGTGGTGAAGAGGTCAGGGAGGAAACACCTGCAAATGGAAGTAGGAAAAATTCATTTGCTTCATTGCCATGGTTTACTCTGCATCAGGGATGGCCAAGGTCACTGAGAGCTGAGCCCTCTCATCAGCAAAATGGAACACACTCTGTCATCAACCTCTACAAACCTGACATATGCTGTTAAAGGCTGGCATATTGTACCACATAAATCTTCCAGGGAAGTGGGCTTCTCCATTTCATAATATCAGTTTCCTCTCTTTCTCCACTTATTTAGGGGTATATTAAGACCATTTAGACTGATTTTTTTAAAACACAGAGGCCAAATCACGAGGCATTTATCCACATGGTTTTGCAAATCCAGACTGATCCATTTGTCAGGAGTAACATTACAGATTAGCCACCTCCAAGGACAGGATATACACAGAGAGTGACCATTTTTCAAGAGTATAAACCACATAAAGCAGTTCTGGTATAAATTTCTCCTTTGGTTTCAGATGTTTTTCAAACATCTAAATCAAATTAAATTATTTCCTGATATCAGTGTGCTAAGGATGTCTTTCCATAAACCCACCCAACATGGGACCAGAGTGCAGCACTGGAATCTGACAGGGATGCATTCTCCAGCAGGCAAATGTTGTGTGTTTTGTATGTGGTTGGCTGGCTTCTATTTCATGAAAGAAACACACATTAATTTAAGGATTGTAATGAAGCTGTAACTATTTTGGTGGGAATATCTCTAATTTGCAGCAATATGTATCTCTGGGCTACTGCTATAAAGGTGCCATCACCCACGAGAGGAGAGCTGTTCTAACCATATAATGTGTATTTAAGAAGCTTGAACTCATTGAGCATGACTTCAGTGCTAAAAGCACTAAAAGGGTTTAACAGACCCAATTATTTCACTGACCCAGAATTATGGGGTATTAATCTGTGGAAAAGTGTACAAGGCACATGACTTTTTTCTAGGCCTTGGGTAAAAAAATCATTTCAGTGAAATAGTTTCAGTAGAAGTTACTCTGTCTCCATTTTTGCTTTTGAATGAAGGCTGAATTAGCTCCTTTTGTCAGACAGAACATGTTACCCTGCCACAGCCATATGGTGTGGAACAGCTCCCTGGGAGCAGAGCTGGTGCCAGACAATGGCATATTGTCCAAAAGACTTCTTACATCAAGGAAAGTGGGAGCTGGTAACAAGTACTGTGCCATGACTTCATAATGTGGAGAGGTCTTTATCAGTGTTGTCTTGCAAATGTGCAGAAGCTGGAAGGAGCTGTGGAGACAGGAAAAATACCCACACTCAGCAGTGGCTGCTGCAAGAGCCTGAGCACGACCTGAGGGCTCCCCAGCCAAGGGCACCCTCACTGACTTACCTGACTTGGACCTCCCAGTGCAAAGTGCTCAAGAATTCACAGGAGAGATATCTGAGAGGAAAAAAAAACATAACAAGAAAAGAAAGAGCTTTGGTTTTTCTGGTTTGCTCTCAAAAGCTAAAAATTCAGTGTTTGACAGGAAGCAGCTATTGAGTCTCCCCAGCACATGGGACATCCTGGCACATATTTAAGCTATTCCTGGTGTGTTCAGTATAAAGAAAGGTCAGATCCCAGCTGCAACCAGATGGATGGTTCACATGAAAAGGAGAAACCCTGTGAGCACCCTCAAAGCAAATCTCCCACTGGTCTCAGGAACAGAAGATTTCTATATCTGACTCCACTCAAACAGGTTCCACAATATGCTTGCATAAATCAAAGAGCTGTGCATACACCACGCTTCCCCCCTTCACTATTTATATTCCCTTGGAATGAAAAATAGCTCACCACCTGCCTCATTCCTGTCATAATGTAACAGGTCACAGAGTTAACACCCTTCTGATATGAATGGCAGAATGAAATTACAAAACCGCTCACCTTACACAACCAAGACACTTGGCACCTCACTTGGAACTTGTCCATGAGAAACACAAACATCTCATAAATATATACAAATGTTATTTCAAGTATGTGCATTGTCACTAAAGTACTTTCATTTCAAGTCTATATGTGCTAAAATTATGAAACTGTGCAGATAAGAATAAAGGTTTGAAGTAAACTTATGGGAACAGTGGAGCTTTGCTGATGGTGTGGTGTCTCTCTACAAGATATGAATTTGTTTTGATACCAGATCATGGGACTGCTCAGAAAAATAAATGACTAAGAGAGGAGAAAGAAAATGACATTAGGCAGCAATAGATTAAAGACTTGGAGTCGGTTTGGTATCTGGAAGTAGGAACAACTTTAGAATAATTAATAAATAGTGTTAAAACCACTGATGTCAGTTGAACAAATAACAACTTTTGGTCAAATTAGATCCAACAAATCATTAGAAATACTCGTGAATCTTCTGACAATCACTGTGAACTCAGCAAATCTGTCAGCTGAACTGAAGGGAACTGCAGTGGGGATGAAGAGAAAGCAAACCCTGGGCCAGGCAGAAGGATGGAGAAATAACCACAACAGAGCTTCAGTGGCAGCCGAGGGTGGTAGTGAAAAATAATATTATTGAGGACATACAAAAATAGACCAAAGAACATTTCCTGTCGTTTGCTGCCTGAAATTAATAAGCATCCATGTGCTGTCTAAATTTGCTATTTAAGTTTTACTACTTTGCTGGTTTGAAGTGAAGCAAAACTGGAGATGTTCTAAGTGACTTAAATTGAACCAAATCAGGCAACTCTAAGGAGTTTCATAAAATGAATTCCAAGGGAAAAACAAAATTTTGTTCATGAATGCATTTGTGACATACAGCAACATTGGTAAGTTGAAAAATCATACTTGGTTAATTGAAATGAATTTGAAAGCTTTGATTCTCTTGTCAACAAGAGGTAACAGCAAGTACCTCCCCATCAGCTCCGTGCCCCCTTTGCAGCCTCTGAAGGACTAACCATGAACAGCCACGGGGAGCTGGCTGGTTTGTTACCTTTGCAGTGATCCCACATTGAGATTTCCCCATGCAGCAGAGGCAGAAATGTTGATTCTGCCTATTGTTGTATTTGCTTAACACATTAGCAGAGGAATTTGGTTTCTGGGGCAGTCAGTGAGGCATTGTTCTTTTTCCAATTGAGATTAATTAGATCAGTGGGAATTTAGAATGAGCAGAAACTGCATGATCAGGAACAAAATCCACTGCTTGCTTATTCTGTATTAGGGTTGTTCCATTCAAAATGCAGCTTGTCCAAATGACTAGTGCTTTCCATTACTTCTTAGGAAATCTATTACACAACATAATCAATGTGATTACCAGGAAATTTCCCTCAGAAATGAGTTCACCCCAAATTAGCAATAAACTGTTTTAAAAGCTTCCATTTTGAGCGATGCTGTTGGAGCCATACCAGGCAGTGCAAATAACTTCCTTTGAAATTAGGTTTTTCATGAGCATTACTGTGCCATTGCAAAAGGAGTCAGTTCCAGTTTAACAAATACAATAATAAACTGAAAATAAAAAGACTTGAGCCGAAGGTGGATGATGTGTAAAAGTTAAATACCGGCATGCTGGCACTTGGTGTGCAGGAGCTCCATCTGCCTTCCCGATTCTGTACTGCTGCAAAAGGCACAGTTAAAAGCAAAACGTTTATGGAATCAGAGTTAGCAGTGCTGTGATGAGTCACTGCAATTTTATTCCACTCAAATAAAAGAGCTTTGTCACTAAAACAAAATCACTAACTGGAAGTTACAAAAGACTTCCCTAAGAAGAAACCAAGAGAATGGATTCCTTCTGCATTAGTAAAAGCTGGACATTTTAGAGAGTTTGTTTCTTTCTGGTACGAGAGACAAATCAATGAATGATGCATGAGACAAAAAACGTCTCCTGTGGAAAGAATAGATCCAAAATTCTTGAAACTTGTACCAACTGAATCCTGTATCGTTATGTATATTAAAGCTGTATTGACTGAAAAACACTTATGTAACACAGCCTAAAGTGAAAACAAGGGTAAGAGGAATTAAGATTTGAATTTCTACAAGAAAAGATGCAAACTGCAAATGTTCTGTGTGCTTCCTCAAACCTCAGTTTGCAGAACCTGGTGATGACATGAGGCCCTCAGCTCTTGTTAGAAGAGAAATGAAAGTTCTTAGTCCTCCCAGATGGGGGAGAAGGCCACCCTCAGTGTCTGCAGAGCAGAAAAATGAAATTGCATATTGAGCTGCATAAAAGCTTTTGAAATCCCAGGCATTGTTCATTTTCTAGGGATAAGCAGAAGACAACAGGACAGCACAAACCACTGAGCCCCAGTGCTGGAATCCTGGCACATGGGGGAGAGCTCTGCCACTCTCCTGGGCCACAACAAACGTCCCAAGCACGTGTTAAGCAGATTCTTGTCCTGTCTGAGCATGGAAAGGATGTTCAGGCTGAGACCTGGCAGATGCACCAGGCAGCATCTGGTTACTGCTGCTTTACACACTTGTGCACGTCCTGTGCTGACACCAGCACCTAAAGAAACCAGAACCTAAAGAAACCAGCACCTAAAGAAACCAGAACCTAAAGAAACCAGCACCTAGAGAAACCAGCACCTAAAGAAACCAGCACCTAAAGAAACCAGAACCTAAAGAAACCAGAACCTAAAGAAACCAGCACCTAGAGAAACCAGAACCTAAAGAAACCAGCACCTAAAGAAACCAGAACCTAAAGAAACCAGCACCTAAAGAAACCAGCACCTAAAGAAACCAGCACCTAAAGAAACCAGAATGTAAAGAAACCAGAACCTAAAGAAACCAGCACCTAAAGAAACCAGCACCTAAAGAAACCAGAATGTAAAGAAACCAGAACCTAAAGAAACCAGAACCTAAAGAAACTAGAACCTAAAGAAACCAGCACCTAAAGAAACCAGAACCTAAAGAAACCAGAACCTAAAGAAACCAGCACCTAAAGAAACCTGAACCTAAAGAAAGCTGAACCTAAAGAAAGCTGGAACTGCACCTGTTGATCACTGGATGGATCTGTTGATTCCTTGAGCTTAGAAGATTCCTCCAACCCACAGGATCTCTCTGTACCAAGGGCATGTGTTTATTGAAGGATTTTTGCCTCACCATAATTCTCAGAACACAGTGGTGTCCAAGAAAGCCCATTTTGTACTGCTAGTTGACACACTGATGAGCAGAGAATAAAAATATTTACTAATCATCCAGCCTTAAAGGAGAAACACTCTTTTCCTAACATGCATCAATCACACTGAATTTTCCTGCTGCTGAAAACTGACATTTAATTGCTCAGCGGATATTTTTATCATATTCCAAACTTACAAAGTCTAATTTAATGCACATGATTCAATATAAGTGGTATCCACAGCACTGGGTGGAAAAGACTCATGCAGAATTATTAAGGAGGTGGAACTTCACAGTGTTCAGGACTCAAATTAAAAAGTTCAGTGAGATTCTTGGATCTCGTAGCTCTGTGACATTGAGAGATAGGAAACTAGTCACAAAAACCTCAATAAAAATAATTTCTTAATGTTTCACTTGGCAAAACAAAAGAAAATGTTTGCATAAAGCTTTACTAGGCAAAGCTATTTCCAATTGCATCTTCCCAAAGTTGTCAGTCTCAAAGTTACCTTGTGTAATAAATCTGGTAAGGCATCATCTCTTTTTATTCACATTATATTCACCTGGCTTGTGCCAAAATCACACAAGCCAGGAAGCAGCCTGTTTGCTCCAGTTACTGGATTTGTTCCAGTAAACCACTGCATATTGGTGGATCCTCAAGTCACTGACAACTGCAAACAACTTGAATAGATCTACTGCTTCAAAGCTGCATTTCAGAGCGAGCTTTATTAGTTTCTATATGTAGGCCAAGGTAAGATCAGCATCCTTCTGAGCAAGGTGGAAATGCCAAGCAAAACAGGGGGGTTCTTTGCTCTCAGAAGCACAAAACAGAATTAAATCAGGGTAAAGAAACAGCAAAGTCTGCTTAGCAAGGAGATCCCACCAGTCTGACTCGTTAGATGAGAATGACTTGGCAACCACGAGGCAAATGCTCCTCTCAACAGAAGATCAGATTCCAATAGCCCTGCTCTGCTCATCATTTTTAGCCTTGTGACTACACAAAAAGGACTGTACACCTGTGCTGTGCAGGATCACAGCCTTGGGGATCAGCTTTCAGATCTGAGAGAGCAGCGCTTCTCAGAGATCACCACGGCATTGGTGGAGGGGAAAACACTGAGAGTGAACAAGTGTGAGCATTCAGGCTCCAGAAAACAATAAAGGGAAAATCCTGAGTGACCTCAAGGGGAAAGACACAAAATGATGTGTGGTGGTGTGAGCAGAACAGACAAAACTTGCTGTCAAAAACATCAGAGTGCAGTAATCTTGTCTCCTACCTTTTACTCTCAAAAAATCTCCAGCCAAAAAAGCCCAAACCATTACAGCATATGTATAAATAAACACAGTAAGTATCCTGGCTCTGTTCAGAGCAGGTCTCCCAAGAAAAACGCTTCATCTTTCCAGTTCTACTTCAGTAGAAGACAGAAACAGAGTTTCTCTCCTGATCAATGATTCAATATCCTGGAGAAGTACATTTGGTTTGACACATCACTGAATTCTCGCTGAGGAATGTGTTGCTAACAGTCCTCATATTCAGCTTCTACTTTGGTCTGAAACGTGCTTAACTTTTAATTTCTCAGATATTTATAGTGCAAGACCAAAGTGACATCGTGTGATGTATTTGCTGTTTTTAAAACCGTGGTGGTCTACAAGCAGGCCACTTCCTGGAACTTAACATCAGCTGAGAAGAACAGAGACAAGTGCTGTAAACCACAGGGGGACACAATGTGTGCAGCACCATATGATAAATATGGAGGATGTTGAATTTTGAAGGGTAAATTATGTCAACAAGATCCAATCTATTTTTTTTTTCTGAAAAATAAACAACTCCAAAAATTCTGCAACTGGAAAGTAAGATGGAGCAAGTGTAGTTGTCACAATCAATTATTGCCTTTCAAGTGCAGGGAAATGACAAATGAGCCATTAAGGACTGCTATTCTTTATTTAGAACTGAAAAGGAGAGAAACCAGTCTGCAAGAAAAAAGATTTTAAGCTCTTGTGCATGTTGATTTATTTCAAGTGAAAGTTGTGTGAAGACACAGAAGAAATGCCTTCTGCAAGGTGTTCATCTTGGTTACCCTGCAGACCTGCTGTGAATCTTGTTGGATAAGTTTATGTTAATTAGTCTGTGGAAAGGAGAGAGGATTTCTGCAGCTGGGATTCCTTTTTAGGCAGGTGTATGGCTCAGCAAAGAGCAACTTTTTAATATGCTGAGTATGAGGGAGTTTGCTGTCAGCAGAGTACTGACACCACACAAACAAGCCTTTATGTCACCCCGGTGTGTGTGCATACACCTGAAAGCAAAATGTTTCCACAGGCCGACTATCAGGGGTAAAAATGTGCTGTGTGTGCATACACCTGAAAGCAAAATGTTTCCACAGGCCGACTATCAGGGGTAAAAATGTGGTGTGTGTACATACACCTAAAAGCAAAATGTTTCCACAGGCCGACTATCAGGGGTAAAAATGTGGTGTGTGTACATACACCTAAAAGCAAAATGTTTCCACAGGCCGACTATCAGGGGTAAAAATGTGGTGTGTGTACATACACCTAAAAGCAAAATGTTTCCACAGGCCGACTATCAGGGGTAAAAATGGTCGTGATGGGCAGGTCGTGGGTGCAGGCGGGATGGTTTGAGGGTCTCCGTTCTGCTCTTGACACAGAAATAAAGACAGGGAGGGTGGTCCCTGCCCACAGTTTTTATCTGCAAATGCTGTTCTGCTTTATCAGCGGGTAAGCGGGGATGACTTGTTAGCACCGGGGCTGTGTGAACACGTGGGAAGGCAAGTGGAGCGACACATTCCCTCATGGGACACCGGGAAACCGGGAAGAGCTGAACACCTGGAACACGGGAGCACCGGGAACACCTGAGCACCGAGAACACCGGGAAGAGCTCAACACCTGGAACACGGGAGCACCGGGAACACCGGTAACAGCTGAACACCTGGAACACCTGAGCACCGAGAACACCGGGAAGAGCTCAACACCTGGAACACGGGAACACCGGGAACACCCACAGCCCCTGAGCCCTCAGCGAGAGGCGGGCGGGGCGCTGAGGGCGGCGCTCTCCCATTGGCTGGCGGAAGGAGGCGGGAGAGGCGGAGCGTTGCGATTGGCTGCTGCCCGC
>VZRZ01008874.1:78139-99557 GCA_013398175.1 Climacteris rufus | reverse complement strand
CCGTTCCCGCCGTACCCCCGTTCCTCCCTCTCTCCCCCGTGCCCCCTTTGCCCGGTGCCTCTCTCTCCTCGCCTGCCCCGGCACTCTCCTTTCTCCCCTTTCTTTCCCTCAATTCCCACCTCTCTTTCCCCTCGTTCCCCCCTCTCCTCCGTGCCCCCTTCCCCCTCGCCCTGTTCTTCCCTGGATGACGCTGTTCCTCACAGGGCCACCACCGCTGGGTGCTGTCAGTCCTCATCCCCCTGTTCTGCCTCCCTTAAAGATCGGAATTGTGGCCGCTCCTCTCTGACAAGGCTGTGCCTCATCCCGGGAAAAAGCCAACTGAGAGAGGAAAAGTTTGGCTGGTGGTGGAAGAAGTAGGAGGGGGTTCCTTTGAAGTAGCAGCCGAAGTAGCTGGTGACTGCACTTTGCATTTGTGGGGTTGTATGTTTGTGTATCCGTGCGTGCCGTGGCGAAATGTGCAGTTGTTATATTGAGTCACAACTCTGAAGAGAAGCCCACAGGTGCAAAACACCTAAAAAGCATCTCTGGACAGACTGGAAGGCTGTTGGGTATTTATGTGTGTGTTTTGTCATTTCACAACTTTCAGTTTAAAAAAAAAATCAAGGAAATGCGAGCTTTTCTTTACCATTTCTGATATTGTAGCAGTTAATAACAAATACTCAGGCTATGTACATTAAAAATTGTAATGCTTTTCCTTGAATGATTTTAATGCTGATTTTAATGGGAATTGTGATGGCTTCATTTCCCTGATCTTCTGGACTAAGGGAGCTTTAGTGCCCAGGGCAGCAGGGTGTGTGCCCTGTTCCCTGAGAGAGCTAATGAAGGCAACTGCTAAAAACCTCTTAAAAACCCCACAAATGTGTATTGTTCCAGAAGGACACAGGTCACCTGTAAGAGCTGTTCTCTGCAAAGGAAGGGAATTACTGAAGCTGATGAAGTAGTTTTATTTACATCTATGCTCAGGGTCAGCTGGAGTTTTCTTTACCATTACTGTAATCATTTTTCCTTCAGGACCTTCACTTCCAATATCTGTTATGATTAGAAATCTCTCTTTTAGTGAGGGAATGAACTAAAATAGAAAACGTTATTGGTGGGAAGCAGTTATGAGTCCTTGCCTTTCATTAATGGGAATTAATGATACACACGAATCTGTAGCAAACTGGTAACTTTAAATTAATGATTAGTCAGAGTTTATTATGTTCTGGCTTCTGAGGTCGTTGAAAAGATGCAGCATTGCTGTTGTTACCTAAATTTAGACAGCACAATAATGACTAGAATTTTGGTTGTGTGTGAAAAACAAGCTGAATAAAGTCAGGTTTCAGATATGAGTTAATTTTTAATTTGTCTTCCTGCTTTTGTTTTCTGGTTTTGAAATTGTCAGTTAAAGGTTGACACTTTGTTCTTTCTGGTTTTATTTTTAGTAAAGCAAGCTGAAAATCTGCTGTCATATCTAACCCTTTATAAATTTTCTCACTGTAAGTTTCAGATTTCTCATATATTAGTGTGTTATTTTTAAATGGCTTTGCTGGTTATCCATCCCAATTATTTCCTCCAACTGGTAAATTATCCCACTAGTTTTATAAGGGAAAGCATATCAGACTTTCATTGCCTTTTGTCTTTTTGGCTTGAAAGATACATGATGGTGTTGTTTAGTCATGTGAGACTAAGAAATCCTCTATTAAATGTGTGTTTTTCTTATCTTTTTTTAGCAGGTGTCACAGGGTAGATGTGGGACATCAGTAATGGTTAATAGATGTTGCCTTTTTTTTTCTTTTTGTGGCAATTTTGACAAAATAATGTCAATGGTTCATTGACCATGGATGAAACTAAAAGCATTTACATATACTTAAAGATTTTGTTGTTTCAGGTTCTGTAATACACTAAAACTTGATCCAGAAAATGGTCAAAGACTTGCCTGGGATACAGTTTATGGTGTAGGTGTTCTGGGTACTTTGTGTGTTAACTGGAACAAGTATGTTTAGATAAATTATCAGATAGTATTAATGACTATTCCTGCCAAAGAAGGCATGGCTACAGCTTGATAACTTTGGGTTTTTTCCTCATTTTGTCTCCTAGGAATGGGTCTGCTCTCAGAAGCTGGGATGCACTAAATGTGGTGCTTAGTCATGGCATCAGAACTGTGTAAAACAATCTCTGAGGCAAAGCTGGAAAGGCACAAGAACTTGTTCCTGAATTACAGAAACCTCCACCACTTCCCTCTGGAGTTACTGAAGGATGAGGGGCTGCAGTACTTGGAGAGACTTTACATGAAAAGAAATTCCCTGACCACATTGGTATGACAACCTCTTTATTGCAATGTTTGTTGTCTGTATGTTTAGGAATTCTGATTTTTGGATCAGAAAAACAAAAATAATTTAAAAAATAATCATATTATAGGTAATCTGCTCCCAAATGGTGTTGTCAGCCAAACAGTATGAGTACTTGAACTTGCATAGGTGATGTAGAGAATAATAAATGAAAGTTTGTGGTATTTTATGGTTATCCTTTTGAAGCTCTGAAGATCTGCTGGGGGTTTTCTTGCCAGGCTTGTTCTGGTTTTGTTTTGTTTTTTTTAACCAATACATTTTACTCACAGGAGTGGTAAGGTCTTTCTCCTGTTACTCTACATTTCTTTGTTTGTATCCCTTGGTGTGTGCCCAGTTTTAAAGGCAATGTCAATCCCAGGGTCTAATTCCAAACCTGCTGTTAAGGTGCCAGTAAAAACTTGTATCTCTGGGCTGCTCTTGATAGGAGAACACAGTTAATGTTAATGTCAGGGTTGTGGGATTTTCTGGGGGGATTTCTTCTTGTTTTTCCCTGAAGTGAAGAAATTCTTGCCCTGAGTGAACGTTGTGACCTCAGAATTCAGTGTGGGGCAGTTAAATAAGTGTGAGATGTTCTGAGCTGCTGAGACTCTACAGAGTAGAGTCAAAACTTGCCACTGTCAATAGGCTCAGGTCTCCCAAGTCTTCATTTTTGTTTGATGGTTTGGCTTTGTTGGTTTTATTCTCCTTTGTGGGCTTTCCACAGTATGATAGGTAAAATAACAGCAAGGGCAGAGGAGCTGGAGGGCCTGACTACTTAAAATTCACCAAAATTCTGTGTATTTCAGTGTTTCCTAGAACAAGTCCAGTACTCCACTGTAATTAACAGTGTTTAAAGTTTTGACAGTGATACATTGAAAACCTGCAAGGTTAAAGTGATACCTTATCAGGGGCTACCTAAAACAGAATTAGGAGAGTAAAAAGCAGTTATATTTATATTTATGAAGGGCCTTCAGGTGCATTTAGGGCAGAGTGAGCCCCCCAGGGGCTTCACCCAAAATGGACAACAGGTCACAGGTTTTCATACTTTTATAAGCTTGGTGCATTTGCATATTGGGGTTTAATCTTTCAATTACAGCTTCAGGTAATGAAGTCATTTACTCCCAGTTTTCTCCTCCCATCCCACTTTTGTTTACATTTCTTGGGGCCTGAGACTGTAAGGTGTCCTTGGATCCCCAGCCTGGAGAGGAATTGTTTTCTCTGACCAAAATGGGAAAACAGCAGCTAACACTCTGTATGGAGTTTAGAGTTCTACACTAGAGAATTGCGGGATTGCAAATATATGAAAAATACAAAAGGTAAAATCCTAATGCATCATCACTTCTTAGGCCAAAAGCTGAAAGGATTCTGAACACTTTATGCCTTTTCTTCATCTTGAATGAGTCACTTAAGTTGACATGTACTTCAGAAAATTATTTTAGGTCTGTGGTTTTGGGCAATAATTTAATAATGTGTAATGATTTAACGGGAGGATAGGATTCATGGTTACAAATTAAAGCTGCTATAAAATTAGCCAAAGACTGTAAACAGTTCTGCCTTGACACTTTGTGCCTTTTAGTGTAGTAAGGTCCACAATCTTTGCACTGCTCAAGAGATGAAACAATAGAGAGGTTTTTTAATTACTTTTCTTATGTAAATGTTAAGGCCTGCATAAAGAAACTGAAACAAAAGTTAAAATGTAGATCATACTTAGGCAAAATGACTTTGAAACAGCATGAAGCAGAGCATGATTAGATTCACAGCAATCAGGATAACTTGCTCATAATGTGCCTTGTTGGGATCTCATTCAAGTGCTCAGCACTATTGTTGGAACAAGGCAAACAAATTTGGGTGTTATTCACTGAGCATCTGCTCAGCAGAAGAGATGTTGGAAGTTGTAGTGGACCAAAATAGATTGAGTCAGCAGCATGTTACAAAAAAAGGCAGATGTCTTTTTGGAACGTGGAAAGTTTCACAATCTCCATTAAAAGCAGAAGGAAGTAATTATTGGATACTGTTAAAGCACAAGCTGGAGCAGAGAGTTTCATACTGGGTGACTTGGAGAGAACCTAGAGAGCAGCAATGAGGGACTTCTAAAGAACATGCCCTGGCAAAAAAGGTTGGAGATGGAGGTTAATTCCTCCTGCACAAAGAGAAGACAGATAGGAAAAAATAGGAGGAACTTTTGGAAACAGAAATCATAGATATTTTTACAAAGCAGTCTTTCATAAAGAGGTTTTTTTATGTCCACTACTGGTAGGACAAGTAATGCTCTCAATTTTAGTGAAGTTGTAGTGAGTCAGGTACACTGGGGTGATGGGGGAAGTGGAAATCTCATCTGAGAGGAGCTGAAAACAAGTGAGTTTTTGAAGGAAGATGTGTCTTCCTTGTACTTCTCTGTTGCAAGGTGATGAGCAATGGCTCATCAATAAACACTTTAAATTGCATAAGCATTACCAGCAACCCTTAAAAGTAAACCTGCATCATATTTGTTTAAAATTAAGTGGTACTTTTGTCCCACCAGTTCATTCCATCAGAATTCTGAAAATGCTTGACTAAATCGGCTTTTGTTCTTTGCTCTTCTGAAATGACTCCTGTCCTTGACAGATGACTCCTATGAAATGTCTGGGACACTTATGCTGACAGCATTTACCTTGCCTAAGAATAATTTCATTTTTGTCTTCATTGGCAAGATGGGAGTGATGGAGTTCTGTGACATAATGGATGGATCAAGGAGCCACAGAGCACACCTGTGTGCCAGCATCCACTCTGCCCCTTCTCAGTGAATCTGGCACTCATAACATGAGCCTTCCAGTACCCAATTTCCCCATTTTTTTAAAAAGGAAATTGGTGTTTGCCTTGTTGGCCCTGCCAGAATCAGGATCAAGAACAATTGCTCTTAATTTACTGCCTCAGAATTTGTGATGCTGTCCCATTCTGACAGAGCAGCAGGCAGCATAGTGACAATAGTTTGTAATTATTGTAATAAAGGGTGTAGGATGGAAGTGATTTGGGGTTTTTTACACTTGTTTTTCAGTCGGGGTTTCACTGAAAACCCCGACTTTTCACGGGGTTTTTCAGTTTGGGGTGTCGCGGTGGGGCCCGGGCAGTGGTGGGGCCCGGGCAGTGGTGGGGCCCGGGCAGTGGTGGGCCCGGGCAGTGGTGGGCTCGGGCAGTGGCCGCGCTGAGGGCCCCGCGGTGGCCGCGCTGCGGCGGAGCCGGCGCCAGGTGGCGCCCCCGGCTCAGACTGGGCGCTTTGGGCTGTGGCGTCACCCGGGCGGTTCTGAGCTCAGCCGGCGTTTCTTGCCCGGACCCATCGTTTGCTGCCCGCAGTGAAACAAACTGGGCTTCCCACTCACATCCAGCGCGTGGCGTGTTTGCTACACGAGAATATTACTTCTTCGGGTTAGCATATTCCTCTATCATCAAGTTGTGAACACAAAGTTTTATATTTTACATAATGAGATACCTATTTAAGGTATCACGTGTTGTGTTTATTCACATGAAAATGGCTGGTTTTATCAGGAAATTGGTTATGTGATCAAACTGCTTTTAGAATGCATTTGTTTCTGCATATATCAGTATTGTAAACCCGTTTTTTTCCAATAAAACAGTTCTGTGTTAAAGCAGATTTCTTAAGCAATGGAACTGTCTTAACTTTGAATAATTTTGAGTACAGTTACCAACACGCCATCTGAAACTTGTGAAGCCAATTTTGTGCTATGTGTTCATGGTTATAAATGCCACCAAGGAAAAGAATTACAGCTAGGGATCAGTTGGCAGTTAGGAAATGATATGCATGTTAATATGTAAATATGAAAATCTAGTTTGATGGATTCAGCAGTTCTGGCTTGGTGGTAATTGATTAAGCTCTACAAAGATTGTAGGTCATTTCCCAGTTTAGCAGCATTATAAAATACATTATGGTTAGACATCCTGTGTGGTTCTTGTTCTGCTCTAAGTCTGTAATGGCTGCAGCTTCTTAGCAATCTCTTGCCTTCAACGAACTCATTTATCTGAATATATTTTCAAAAATAAGATTTAGGTAATCCATCTTTTCAGTCTCAGAAATCTTGACTCCCGTGTTGCTGAGGACATGATAATGTCATTTCTAGCTTCTAGTTCTGTTCAGCAGTGAATTGCTCACCCTTGACACATCCCAGGTTGCCCTGATGGAGAATGTTTGGGGTATGGAAATAGGGTATTACAGAGGTGCTCCTTGTTGCCATTTTCCCTGCTGAGATGTTTTAGTACAGTGATTAAAATTACTTGGCTACACAATATGTGTGTGTCTGGTTTTTGTTTTGAAACCTAAAAAATCTCTAACTCTCTTTCAGCCAGAAAACCTTGCACAGAAGCTTCCAAACCTCGTGGAATTGTGAGTTTGTGTAGGAGTTCTAATATATTTTTATTATGCTGATCTGTTTTACCTTAAAATAATCTAGAATGTATTGTTTGCACATAACCTACCTCTTAAGTGTGAAGGGTTTTCTTAGAGGGCAAGAAAAAAAGTGACTCTTTCTTGCTGGGTTTTTTAATTCTTTGTTTGTTTGGGTTTTTTTCTAAAGGAGCAATATCCAGATGTATTCAGTCCTATTTTAATTTTTTAAAATTTCTTGTTTATTGTATGAGAAGAACCTTTATAAAAGTGTCTCTATGCTGCTAAGGGAAAAAGTACTCACCTCCCAGCTTGTGTGTAGACTTGTCACCCTGATAAAGCCCAGGAACCTCCCAGTGCAGTGGTCAGAGGGTTGTGGCAGAGCCAGAGTAACAGGTTACAGCCTCCAGCCCATCCCCAGTTGCTCCTTCCCACCCCAGCTCCTGGGGTTTTTATGATCTCAGCCTTTCTGACTGTAATAATAAGGTTTTTTGGAACCAAGTCACAAATTGTCAAATAGGAGCAGGGATGAGCATGTAGGGGTAGTAACTATGGAATGGTGATTGCTGTGGGGAAAGCAGTTTATCCAGTCTTGTCCAAAAAGTGGATGTCCCATGAACTGTATTATGTTGACAATTAATTTAAGACTTAAGCCCCTGAGACAATGTTTTCTTCCCTCCCCTTTCCTTACAAAGTTGTGATTTCCTTGTGTGGTAGGATGGATGGGGGAGGGGTTGAAAGGGATGTCCTCTTTTCCCCTTTTAACTCCCTTGGCTCAGTTGTAGATGAGTAACTGATGGAGCATTGCTACTGTTTATTTAGTGGGGAGCTCCAAGCAGGAGCTGTTTATCTGAGGAGTCAGTGCCCTCAGCTGCCTGATCTTGTCGTGCTCCTGTGGCCCTGCTGACCCCACCTTGCTGGTGCCCCTGGCCACGGTGGAGCTGCACTGGTTTGTAGGAGCTGCACTGGTTTGTAGGAGCTGCACTGGTTTGTAGGAGCTGCACTGGTTTGTAGGAGCTGCACTGGTTTGTAGGTCACTGCAGTCTCTGACTTGCTGAAGAGCAAGCCTTGTCTCATCATGCCCCTGTCTTCAGACTGTGTTTGTGCTCTGAAGCAGTAAAATAAATATTTTTGTATTTGATATAATGATTTGCCACTGGGCATCAGGAAATCTCCGTGTTATTTGATGGTGCCTTTAGGAAAACCTGTTTAAATTACACCTTAAAATAATTTCTTATAAGCATTGCTTTGGAGGAGTCAAACCTAATTATTTGGTATAAACCTAATTATTTGGTATTGAGCAAACTCAGTTGTACCACCATTATCCCACACATTCTGGTGGTCTGGAGAGAGCTGCAAAGGGCCTGTGGTTTGTGGAGCTCTAATAGGAGAAGTCAATTTTTGATGAGACAATAAGAGGTGTTTTGTTGTTAGAGAAGAGACCATAAGATAAAGATTTAGTTAAAGAATAATTTGTTAGAGTAGCTTTAAATTTTGATAGACAACTTATTTTCATTTTCCTAAAAGTTACATCCTTAGTAATTTCACCAGTGTCTTTGTTTCTTTGTGTATCATGCTGGGTTAGGAGGTGTAGCTCCTCCTAATGCATGTTTTTTTAGCTTGAGTGAAATAGTTCACAAATATTTGCAGGAGCTGCAGCTGAAATGAATAGGAGAATTCTCATCCCATGTTCTACAAACATATTTGCTATTCTTATGTTTAAGTTTTTAGCAAACTTTAAATACCTACCATTTTTAAAGAAAAGGAGAAGGTTCAGATGGCCCATGCAGTTTTTCCTTGGTCTCTCTCTATCTCCCTGAAAAGACAGGCTCCTACTTTAGGAAATGCTCTTCAAATACAGTGGAAAAAAAATATGCCATGAAAAATTCCATGTATGCCTAAGCAGTTGAACATTGAGTACTCAGTATTCCTTTACCGTTGGATATCAATACTGGAAAATTTTGTTACTGTTATTTTCTACAAGATCCAATTGTTCTTTCGCAGCAAAGATGATTGAAATCTGAAATGTGTAAAATCTAAGATCATTTTTTATGTTACCAGAAGTACTGGAAGTGCTCCATCAGAGGGTGCTGAATATTCTTAGTGAGAGATCTGGCCACCCTCTGTAGCTACATAAATAACCATGTGTAAGATTGGGTTTTTCTTTTGAAAAATGTGCTTGAAGTTTGAAAAACCCACTTGCAGTGAATAGATAATGTGCTTATTTCTTCAGTAAAGGTGTGAGAGTTTATGTGCAGGGGAGAATGTTTGTAATTGTATAACTTGTGTGGGTGTGGGCTTTTTTCTTTCCTTGGCCAGTATTTAGTGTCAAATAACCTGGTGATCAAATATGATTCATTCTGGTTATTCTCTCTGCTTATTCTTTCTCCTTTTTTTTTTCCTCCATATGACTCTCAAAACTAAAGCCCATTATTATTGTAAGTGGGAATGGTTTGTTTTACAGAATTGTATGTCATTTTCTTTTATTTTTATGCTAATCATTTAATAGTCTAAGTGAAACTGTCCATTGCCAGTTTATACAGTTTCCACAGCTTTTGTGGTCATAGGGAGGAATGGCTTTGAGGGTGCTCTTTCAGTCTGAAATTGGATATTTTGCAAACTGATTATGTAGCAGAAGTCCTTGAGGGTAACAGGTGGTGTCCTCTGCTTTTTTCTCCTCCCCCCAGGTACCTTCATTCAAATAACATAGTTGTTGTACCTGAAGGTAAGTAATCTACCAGCTCACCATAAGTGGCAGGAATCATAAAATATTCATTTTTCTTCTTTGAAGAGGCCTGTTTTTCCTTTAATTTCCCATAAAACATTAAAGATTTTCATACAAAATATACCAGTGTAGCTCTTAGTCAATAATATCCTTGTTTATGCTATGTTAAATTCTTTTAATGAATTCTCAAATGCACCTAAATGCTGTTTGCTCCAGTTCTAATTGCAGAAAGTGAAAAGGCTAAATGGCACTCATCTACAGAAACAAAAATCCAGAATGTCTGTTGCTTTCAGCCAGTTCCCACACAGAATGCTCTGCTGCTTTAGATCATGACAGATTTGAAACCTAAAGGAGCAATTCTCCTCACTGTGTCTTAATTGCAGAGTTCTGTGCCCAGCTTGAGGAATTTTGTTCAGTTTGTGCTCTTTCTGACTGTAAATAGGATAGACTCAAAGGAAGGGACCAGAATGTGGGAATGGGATTATCCTGCCCACGCCTCTGTGTGTTCCCCCGTGTGGCTGCCAGCAGAGCTCTTTGCTGGCCGGGGCAGCGTTTCCCCCGTTGGTGTCCCTGAGCTGGGACACCTCTCTCAGCCCCGGGAGGGTTTTAGTGCTGCCCTTGGGTCCCATTCATGTTCTAATGTGTTCTCTCACAAAGCCATTGGCTCCCTGGTTAAGCTGCAGTTTCTGGACCTGAGTGACAATGCCCTGGAAATCGTGTGTCCCGAGATCGGCCGCCTGAGGTCCCTGCGCCACCTCCGCCTGGCGAACAACCAGCTCAAGTATTTACCTGCAGGTGAGTGCAGGGGAGGGCTCACAGCACTGCCAGGCCTTGCAGCTGCCTTGGGCAGCTCATCTGCTCCTGCTGCAGCAGCACTGCACAGCTGGAGCGTGGAACACCGGGCAGGGCTCACTGCTGCATGCATTGCACCAAGGGTGCTCTGTGCTTAGAGAAAAGCTGTGCTCTCGGTGCTTAGAGAGGCCTGAAAATGCTGCTGAAGTGGGAAAAACGGATTTATTTAACAGCCTTTGCCATCATATCAAGAAAATATTGAACTTCTTTGAGAAGACACAAAATGCCAATGACAACTGTCATTATGATAAAATGATGTTTTTCCCAATTTCCCACAATATAAAGGATTCCGGTCCTTCCTTTCTTTCTTTTTGCCCAACAGCCCCAATCTCGTATTTTCTAAAAAGACACATGTCTAGTAGCTTTGCCTATGGCAGTTCTATCTCATTGTGACAGTAGATAACAAATGTTTGTCTTGCTAGTTTATAATAAAAAAGAAAAATTTATTCAAAGTAAATGTGACACAAAGTCAGAAAAAGTTGGCCATAGGCAGATTTTGAATGCTTTTTTTTGCCTTCTAAATACTTTGATAAGCGGACATAACATTATTGTTCTTCCATCACCCTTATATCTTTTCAGATAAGATGATGGTGATTTTCAAATACTTTTATTTTAAATTTTAGTTTTTAATTTTTCTCTGGTGTATTTGCATTTTCTGATCGAAGAGATGATAAAAATTTAAGGCTATGATTTCAAAAAAATAGTTTAACTTAATCTAACAGGATTAGCTTTTGGCTCTATTTTAACTACCTTCTCAATGTGACCTTCATGTGTTTGTAAGTTCACATTGTTTATTCTCCAGAAGTACATTGCAAATGCTCCTTGAAGTTCTGGCTGCAGAAGTCTTGCTGTCCTTTCCTTGCACTTTTCTGGGCTTAATAAAAAAAGTCAAAGGATGGTTATGATTAGGAAAAAAAATGTACATGACTATGTAAATGCTCTGGAATGAAATTAGATAAACCTGTTAAACATTATGACCCAAGGCCAATAAAATTTCCATCAATTTTCAGATGTCCTACATTCAAAAGAAAGGAGTGACTTGAGTGTGCTTTATGTTCCTCAAAGATAATTTACCTTATGGTGCTGTACCATGAAAGAAAGACTTGTTCAAAGAGAAAGTGACACATTTTCTGCAAAACTTCACACATTAACTTAAAAAGGTTCCAAAAAAGACTTTCAAAAGGATAATTTACATTACTGAAGAGTTGATTTGGAGTCTACCACATTTGATTAGGAACTGGTATCAGCTGAGACTTGCTGCATTTAATTTCTCCTGAAGTTTAGACAAAATTTGGTACTGAGCATTGTCCATGAGTGTCTTTAGGTTTGTGTGCATGAAAAGTTTGCATGCTTAGAAATGATACAGTGGTGTTGCCTTGTGAATTGGAGAATTGCACTTGTGCATTGGAGAATCCAGTGCTGTGTGGTCTTTCTGTGTCTGTGGTGGTGTCCCTTGTGCCATTCCTGCTGTTGGTGCCAGCCCTGTCTCTGCCAGTGGGGCTGAGTGCCACCAGCCTGAGCAGGCTTAGCCTCTCACTCACACTGCAGAATTTGCCCACTGGACAGTGAATCTACTGCACTGAGTGTTTCCTAAACAGAACAATTCCCAAACAGGGCTTCCAAGCATATTTTCTTAGTTGTTCTTTGTAAAATTGTGGAGACTTCAAAGACTTCATTAAAAAAAACCCCAAAACTCTGAGTTTCAAAATAACACGTTTAACAATTGAAAAAGTAGAGCAAAATAATAAATTTTGATGAATTGTTTCATCCTTAATTATATTTGGTAGCATGAGTCTTCCTAATAGTGTTAAGTATCATTCTGTTGGGAAAGCTGGCAAAGTTAAGCAGAGCCAGGATGGGATGTGATTTCACTGCCTCATTTTGCTGTGTGCAGCTTCTTTCCTTACAGCAGGCACTGCACTGCATTGCCTGGGAAAGACAGCTCTTAGTGGCTCTTAATTTATAATAAGGAACCATGTAAGATATGACTTAGCTTCTACTGGTGCAGCTTGTGCAGAATTTAAAGATCAGCATTAAAAGAAAGCTTTTGGTTTATTTGACAGTCATTTATGGAAATTACTTTAGAGTGGTTGCCCTGTCATTCCTCTTGGGTCTCCATTCCCAGTGTCTGGTGTTAAAACTACCCTCAGTTTTTTCAAAATTCCACGGATATCTAGGAGGATACTCTTAGTAATATCCTAAATCAATTGGTTCAAAATATCTTCATCACAGCTGCAGAGCAGTTGGATGGTAAATGTTTGCCATTCTGTGTCTGAACGCCCCCACTGTTCTGCTGCATTTTAATTTTTACCAATGATTCTTTGTTGTGTCTTCCTTAATTGTGATTAAGAGCTGGAAGAAACAATGCAATTAATAGCATATGTTGATTCATTATGCATTTTTAATGGTTTTGTTCCAGAATTGTGCACTTAATGTTCATTTTTAGTATTTTAGGCTTGCCTTATGGAAATCAAGTAGTGTGCATTGAAGTAGTGTGCATTTTGGATTTAGATTTAAGCCTCTACTGTGAATTGTGGAGATTCTTCAGACTCTGATAGAGGTTGAGCCTGTGTTGTGGTTTATCTTCAGCGTGATGGGCAAGGTTTTAATCTGTGAGAATTTAATAACGACAACTACTGCTTTTCTCAGGTTTGGTCATGACTGTCCAATGAGTTTTAAAAAATTATTTTAAGGGAGGAGATGGGGGACAATGATAAAAAGACTTGCAGGCAGTGTGAATACCTAAGCTTTAGCTTCCTGAAGACATCAGGCAATGCAGGAGTGCTGGGGAGGGACATGGGCATGAGGTGAACATGGCAGTGGAGGCAGTGGCTGTGCTGTGGCACTCTGGGCGTGGGACAGCCCTTCCCTGTGCTCAGCAAACGCTCCCAGCTCGGTGCCTCCCTTGGGCCAGACCCGCAGCTTTGGCCTCGAGCTCTGTGTTTCATTTGCCTCTGCTGATGGGGCTTCAGCTAAAGATGACTCAGCTGAACTTGATAAGAATGGAAGGGAAAAATTTGTCCAGAATAAGCATGCTGGAGCTGAAATAGAATATAAAATGGCTGGAAGAAAATGCTTTGTGAAATTCTCTTAATGTCGTATTTTGCATATACTTTAGATAAGATTAATGAGGGGACCAGCTCCTGCCTAGTGCAGAGTCATCAGTATCTACATTCTGTGGTAATCAGAATCCCTGAGAGGTTCTGCCTTTCAGAGAAGAATTGATTAAAAGAGTTGCAGATAAGTAATACGAGATTTAATGTTATAAAGTTCTCTTGAGGACTTGTTTTCATTTTAAATGCACAACAGTTTTTTGTTCTGCACATTGTAAATCTTGTAGCTGCTGTCTTTAACAGTTTGTTGGTTCATTTGTTTGGCTCTGGTATATGTAATTCTTGAACAGGCAGTAAAGTTTTGTGAAGTTTTCTACTATTTAACTGTAGCACTTAAATAATCTGAATTCTTGAGGGCCATTTGGAAATGTGTAACACCAAAGATGTTACTGGAAAAAATCAGCATAAACAAAAGATGGTTATTTCATATTATTACATTAGTTCATGTATGAGCTTGACTTAGACTTGACATTGTGTTTTCACAGTAGCTGAACTTTATTTTTCAGAGATTTCTTCTTTTAGTCAGTGAATTGATGTTCCATTTTAATTTGGAATTGTAGAGTTAGTTCTATATGAATGTGCTGTCAGAAGTAAATTTTCTGAATCTCCTAACTTAAGAATGACTAACTAGAAAGTTTCCCTTTGTTTCTGATGTTTATAATGCTTATGATGTTTCAGCTCCTTTTGTTCTTGAGAAATGATATTTCTCTTTGTGTAAGAGCTCTAGTGTGTTGCTTGCAAAAAAAAAATCCAGTGAGATGTAGTATAAAAATTATTCTTGGGGAGTCCCAAAGCCAAGGTTTTGCTGTTACCATTTGGGTTTGGTTTGGCTTTAGCCTTGGAGTCTTTTGATGTGCAGTGGTGGCTCTTCAGGTTTATATTTTGGTCTTCTAGCTGGAATGCACGTTTGGAGAACAGATGACTTAAAAGAGGGTGGGTTATGTTCAAATTTGGTCTTAAGTTTCTTATTTGCCAAGGATTAGATTTTTTTTTTATTGCCCATTACTTGAGAGGTACTTCTCTTTAGAAAACCAAGTTTTGTAGCATCTTGTTCTAAGATTTAATTAAAAGTAAGGTTATGTTTACTCAGCACATGCTGGAGTTAATTATAGATTTACTGAAATGAAAAGCTTAATGTTTTGCCAAGTCAAGAGCAAAAGCTAAGTAATTAAAGAAAAGGGTATGGTTTATGATCCCAGCCCATCTTTTGGCAAAATTCCCTTTAAGAAGGGAAAAAAAAAACCCAGGAGTTGTCTTTACATGGGCTAGACCAATGTTCCCTTTGTGTTTGTGGCCAGGGGACTTTAACAACCAAGAGTTAAAGGCATTGACCAAGCAAAAAAAATAAAATGTGGTCAAATAATAGCAAATTTGCTGTCAAAAGTGGAATGCTGTTTCTCTGAGTGTTAAAGGAGGGTGCAGGTGATGCAGCAGCAGCTGCTGCTGGAGGGGGCAGAGCCCTGCCAGAGCCAGGGGATGCCCAGCAAATGCCCTGCCTGCCCCAGAGAGGGAACGTGGGGCTGCATTGCAAATCCACACTTGGGTTGTTCTTGACACCTCTGCATCTTGCATCCACTTGTTGCCATTTTGCTTCCTTTAGGTAGAATCTGCAGGAAAATGAATTCCTCTGCCTTTGGTGTGTTTAAAGTGCAAACTGCAGGAATATTAGGGGAGGTTAACAGCACGGAGACCCTGCTTCTCAGTTCTGTTCAAATCCTTTTCCTTTTTAAGGCAAATTGTTTTAGAAATACAGTCAGTTTAAGACTCATTAAAATACATTTGTAGCCTTATAAAACTTTATCTTCAAAGCATTTGAGAAAGATCCTGTGAAGCTGATAAGGGAGTGTTATCCTCATTTTACAGAGTGGAAAAAAAGTGTTTTTAACAGCAGTGATTTGCTCCAGGCCACAGCAGGAGTCAGTGTTAGCCAGAAATAGAACTTGGGTGTTCCCATTCCATTTGTTAAGACCACACCTTTTTGAGGCTGATCATATTTAATGTTAGGGAGGATTGAGTCTTCCCACCCATTATTAGGAAATTAATAATTATCTCTCCATAATGAATAACCCTCTAAGTTAATAGGAAATTAATAGCAGTAAGATCAGTGAGCTTTTGTAACTGAAACAACTTGTGCTTCCAGAAGGCTGGAAGAGTTCAGGAAGATGAATTTTGAAATATATAACTTTTATAGATAAATGCTAGATAATTTTCTCTTGCATAGGTAGCTTCAGTGTAATGGCAGGAAGGTTCAGTTGTTATTAAAATTATAAATCAAACAAGAGTTGTTGGTTGCTGCTTTGTCTATTTATTCAGTAACCCTTGGAATGTTGAGTGATTATTGCAAAGTCTGCTTTGCTTTGGAATTTACTTTACTAATTGGGGGCAAGAGAAACTTCCAGATATGAAAACTGCATATTCATTTCTCTCACTTTTTTAACGTTGCTGTAAAGCACAATATCTGTATTTACTATTCATACCAGTATTTAACTGGTAAAGACTTCTTGAATACCCAACTTAGAACTCTGAATAGAGCTCAATATAAGGGATTTCAGTAAATCTTAATTAAAGGCACATAAACACAACTTCTTCCCTCCCTTCTTTTCACAGTAGATTTCCACTGATGGGTACAGCATGCCAGTAGTTCTATTCTTACTCTAGACCCTGGCATGAAAATATGTGGTCCTAACTCATTTATTTAAACATTTTGACTTGGAGCCTTCAAAATTTGGCTTCTTTCTTGCCCCCCCTAGATTTCCCTTCTGCTTTTATTACTGTCTCTGGTTAGGGTAGATGACTTTGATATTTAATAAAGTTCAAATTTTTCTTATAATGGTTGTGACTTTAAAAGCAAAGGCACAAACTGATGCAGACCCTGTTCTTTTTTCCAAGTTGGCATAACCTTAGTCCACTCTGCTTTCCTAATTTAGTAACAAGTATAAAAATATGCACGACGGGACAGGTTTGGTACGCCAGGCACCCATCCAGGAGCGTGGTGTTTTTAAGTAAATGGACTTGTGGGGATTTGAGGAAAACACAGATTAGGTTACATGAGCTCTGCACTCTGGAAGTATGTGACTATTTAAAGGAGCATGGCCTCCTAAATAAAAATATCTTCATTATTATAATAACGTGTTGTTTTCCTTGAAGTATTTGATGGCTAATTATTAAATCAAGGTTTTCTTTGCACAGATCCGTAAAATGTGTGCTCTGTTTAATAATTCAATTCTAGCTTCAATTTACTGTATAAAACCAAAAGTCAGCAGAATAAGCTTTACATTACCTCTTAGGTTCAACAGCAGTTAATTACTACTTTTTTTTCCTAAATCAATGCAAAACTTACCCACACTTGCCTGTTACTGTATTGTGTTTTCCCCATCAGGATTAGTAAGGCTTCAGTAATTGTGCTGTATTAATGCAGAAGCACAATAAAAATACCTGATAGTATCTCTGAGACATTCTTTGGATTTCTAGGAGGAAAAGATTTAAAATGTTTTGGTCTTGAATGAACTCCAGTACAGCTCTATCCAGGCACCCTGTAAGGCCTGAATTTTTTTTTAAGAAAAATTTCCCCTATGAAATTGCAACAGAGAGTAACAAAATGGCAATGTGGATAGTTACTGATTGGGACTGGGCTTTGTGACCTGACTAGAGGTGACCAGAGCACAGGGCAGCCTATTGTACAGTTGTATTCCTCATGGATTAACTGCCATGCATGTCCAAACACACTGGTACCTATTTAATTAAAGGATGTTGGTTGCTTGAGATTTTATAACAGTCTGCCTTGCTCAAACATTTGGTTTGGGTTAAAATCTCAGGAGGACTACTAGTACTTCTGAGTGCTTTAAATTTATGGGGAGGGAAGTGAAGACAGAGAATAAAAGAATTCCACTAAATTCCTGGAAATTTTTGTTAACTGAAGTTTTTCCTGTATACCCTCACCTGTATAGAATGTCAGAATGAGTCATCTGTGTATAGAGCTGCTCACTGTTCTCTCTTTGTCTACTTGCCCCTTCTTAGAGTTATTTTCTTTTCCACTTCCCCCCGTTGAGGGGCTTTTAAAAGCCCCTTTGTTACCATCATACAGCATTTTTCAGTGCACCATGGAAGGTTCATAATGTCACTGGATGCTGGTAGCAAAAATAGTATAAACATAGTTAGAAAAATTCCAGACCTATATTTTATGCTGCAAATGTTGTTCCAATATAGGCTTTTGTTCCAACACTCCTTCCAGATGGGCTTCTATTGGGCGCCCTGGAACTGAAATATTTCCCGTAACTGCAGCAGAAATGACGTTAAGAAACAAAATACCCAACAAAAGTATCTCTTTCAACAATGGCCTGCGGTAGTCCTGGTATTCCTCATTCTGCTGCTGCACAGCAGGTCCTCAGCAATGCATGTGCTGAGTATGTATGTGTTGTAATTCAGTAATCTGAAGACTAATGGGAACCAGTTGGAGGAAGCCATCAGTGTCTCACTCATTGTAACATTCAAATTACAGATTCAAATATTGCTTTGTGTACCAGGCTTATTGGACTAGAAAATTCCATCCTAAAATTTGCTATTCTAATTTAGAGCAATCACTGGAAAAAGTATTTGGAAATTAAGCTCCTTTAATGTGCATGGGTTTAGTTAAAAGAATAAACCAGGGTATGGTTCAGTGTGTTATATTTCCAAGTACCTGCAATTTTATAAAACAGATGTTAACTTCTGTGGTCATTTCATGTCAGGAAAAAAGATCAGGGACAAACTGAAGCTGGTATTGAGGCTTCATGTCAGTAAATGGAAGGCTAAAATCCTATTGTAGCACAAGGTAATGACAAAGTGTTTTGAGTTTTCTAATGCTAGTTTTACAATATTTAAAAGTCACTCAAAATTATGGCATTACTGATTTTGATTTTTTTCTTGCACATTTTAGCAAGATGGTAATGATTTTGGATCACTCACACTTTTTTTTTGGCCTCTGGTTTTGGTGATACTTTAACTTGAAAAAAATCTGTGCCTGATTGAGTTTTGACTGTATTTAAACATGAGCAGTATGCTGATGTAATTACTGAGTTCATTAATAGATCCAGGAGTGTCTGGGAGCAGGGTGCTGTACATCAGTGTCTCAGACATCCTTGTTCTGTTGGAATTCTTTGTATGACCTGGGCAGAGACTGACCTGTAAAGGTTCCCTTTTTAGTTGGCAATTCTTCCTGGCCACCGAATTTTAGTGACAGTTACAGTGACAGCTCCTGCCTGGACAGAGACACCTCAGGATGACATCACCTGAGTTCTGATCACTAAATACTTTTTAATTAAACTGTTGAACAGACCTGATTGTAGAGGGTAACACTGTGTCTGTGCAAGGCTACCTGGGACTTGCTGTTGCCTGATTTTTTTTATTCTCGATTTTATTCTCAATTCCAAATCCCAGTTCCCTGTGTTTTTCATTTTGAAACTGGATTTTGAGAATGGGCCAATGCTGCCATTTGTTCCCTTCTGTTCCATGTGAGAGCCTAGCGAAAGATTTCCATGCACCAAACTCAGAATTACCCCCTGCAGCCCCTCCCCATTCCTTCCTTCCTTTGAAGAGGAGCTACTCAGGAACGTGGTGAGGTGTAGGTGAAAGCAGGATGGAGCAGGAAGAGCCAAACTCATTATTCCCAGCGGTGCTCCCAAGCCTGTTGAGCTTCTGGCTTAGCAGTGCTCCTGGAAATGAGAGTCCTTGCAGGGACACGTCTGTGCTGAGCTGGGGCCATGGGCTTTCCCCCGTAGCTGTTCCCCCCCAGGGCTCTCAGATAGGAGATAAAGGAGTTGGAGCTGCTTCTCGTGGTGGGTGCTTGGATGGTTCCTGCATTCCTGGGAGGATGGAGCAGATTTAACTGCATTCTCTATTGTTCAGAGCTTTGGTGCTGCCTCTCGAATCTTGGCTCCTTCTTGTGCTCGGCAGCTCTTGATTTCTCCAGTGACTCTAAGCCTCGTTTCTCCAGGGGTTTTCCTCTTGTTTGTGGGGGTAGACAGGAATTTTGAAGATGTTGAGAGTGCTTTAAGTAATCCTGACAACCATTCATCTGAAGCTTAAAACTCTGTGAAGATGTTGGAGGTCTTAAATATGAGTGTAGAAACATGGTAGTTATGTTGCCTGGTCTTACGCCTTTTTATTAAATAAGGAGTCTTAAGTACAACCCATTTCAACACAGTTCATGAAACATAAAATTGCATAACATTTTTCTAGTAAACTCAATTTAAGATTTCTCAGTGAATTGAAAATACAGATTTTTTTTTTTTAAGAAAAGTCTTGCATGTCCAAGTAACTTCCAAACTTTGTTTTTAAAAGCTAGTTATGTGATATATGCAAAGTAATAAATTGAAAGAAAATTAATACTAAATATTGATTTTAATACTAGACCAAGGAACACTCTTTAGGTCATAATAAAAAGAGTAATAGAGTAATGTGGAAATGCTGCTACCACAGACAAATAATTGATACAGTGACATACCAAGTAGTCATTTAAACATCTGACAGAAATGACAACCTGAAGTTTTTAGGGTGTATGAGAACAGAGCCCTGATGGAATTCATCTCCCCACTTGTGCAGTGGATGGAGCTGCCACTTGGCAACCCAGAGCTTCAGAAAGAAAATCTCCTGACCTTTGAATATCCCCCCAATGTCATGGTGAGCCAGAGGCCACGAGACAAAAGTGGGAAGTTTATACAGCAATACATAACTTTAAAGAACATTAAGTTGTCATTGCTGCTTTGATCAGTGATAGAGTATACTTTGATAAAACTCAGATAAAGGGCTTCAGGCTGTAGCATCAAAACAATGCGTTGTGTTCCTTTTAGTTTGAAAAATGTATTTCTACAGTCTGTTTTTAAGAAGTGGAATGTGCTCGTGAGAACTGATTAGACCTGGCACACAGACCTAAATAATGAAGGTCAAATAGAATTATTTGTTTTTTATGTTTTGATTGTTTGAAAACTTGGGTTTGAGATTTAGGGGGAGGACTCATTGTGACACAGTTATATACCACAGGAAAAAATCACTCTGAAAGTGGCCACAGTTGTGTTTGAATTTAGTCTGTATTCCATTTGTGGTGTTTATTTTATTGACTGCAAGAATTTTATTGAAGCTTAATAGAGGAGGGGAAGAAGAAGTGGAGGGTCTTTGGTTGCTTTTGGTCAATCATATTCCTGTGGAGTTGAATCTAAGATGTAGAAAAGCACATTACCAGGAATTTAATTTTGCAGGGATGTAATTCTGTGTTATATTCTTGCTTGGAGTGTTTGAAGGTGGTACATAAATGTATCTGGCAATCTGTGAAGACTGTAAAACCTAACATTTCTAGTTGCTTTAATTTTATGGGTTATCAGTGTGGGCTCTAAAGCTTAATAGATCATTACTCTGTTCATAGCTCTGGCAAATCCCCTCCCACCCCCAAAGTTCTTGGTGGCATCTCTGATAATCTTGGTAAATGAGAAGGTGTGATGGCTCATTGCTTGTCTGGCTGATTTGCTGTACAACTATCGTCAGGGCTGTTGAAAATTCATCTAATCACTGTTGTGTTTATCATGATAGAATGCTTGGGTCTAGGTTAAGATATTGTGGGGAGTTTTAGTTTGCTTTTATGCTGTAAAAAAACCCCAACCTAACCCAAAAAGGAATCTTTAGGATCTTTTAACATTATTTTACATAAGACAAAAATCTACATCAAAGGAAAACGCATGTTAGTTACTGTAACTTTTTTTAAGGTGTCATTCCCCTCCTTTTGAAACAACTTCCCTCAACACGCTGAATCCTCTCCTGAGAGCAGAGCAAAGCCGTTTCTCTGGAATGCGATGCCAGGGTTTTTCCGTGTCGGGGCTGGCAGCAGCCGCGTTGGGCAGCGCCCGGGGCATCACCGGGCGGATTCTCCCTCTTGCGCCAGGCGTGCTCCGGCCTGTGTGTGCTGGGGAGAGCTGCACTGAGGGGTTTGTGTGTGTGAGTGTGTGTGAGTGTGTGTGTGTGTGAGTGTGTGTGAGAGTGTGTGTGTGTGTGTGCTGGGGAGAGCTGCACTGAGGGGTTT
>VZRZ01008874.1:567-77394 GCA_013398175.1 Climacteris rufus | reverse complement strand
GGGTTTGTGCCCTGTGTGTGTTGGGGAGCAGCGATCCTGCCCTGCACTGAGGGGTTTGTGCCCTGTGTGTGCCCGAGAGCAGCGATCCTGCCCTGCACTGAGGGGTTTGTGCCCTGTGTGTGCCCGAGAGCAGCGATCCCGCCCTGCACTGAGGGGTTTCTGCCCTCTGACCGTGCTCGCAAAAACCATCGCTTCTTGTGGAGGGCACCTTCTGAGAAACTAACCCCAAGTGATCAGTGCCTGTTCTCAGACCAGCTTCCTAAGCCAAGGGATTGCAGAAAAAGTTGGTTTGTAACTCGTCTGTCAGCACTGAATTCTTCTGCTGACGAGCTGATAGTAAAGATAAGCCTTCACTGATCGCCTGGCTCAAACACATGGGAGATATATGAACCTCACTTCTGCAACTTCAAAACAGATGCTCTTTAAAAGACTTGTAAAAGACTTCGCTTTAGAGCTGTTACCCAAAAGTAAAACTGAACTTAAAGGGAGTTTTAAGGGCGTCTCTCGTAAACATTTGCCAATGGCTGTTCACACGGGTGAAGACAGAGGTGTATTGATAATGCTGAGACCAAACTGAGGTGAGAGGTGATGGATTTTGAGAAGGATGTTTCCCATACAGATGGTGTTGGCCTTTCTGTAGTATGAAACCTTTCTTAATGCTAACAATCTGTTCAATAGTGTTTAGTCAGGCTTTCAGGGAACCTCAGCTTTGAACAGATATTAAACTGCAGGTCTTTTTTTCTCTGAAATTTTTCATCAGTTTGTAAATGTGTGGAAAAAGAAATGGTAGTAACTGCTTTGCAATATCCAGGTTTACTTCAGGAAGGCCTTACTGATTTCAGTGTGCTGGACTGCCAAGGGGCCTCTAACTTTGTTTTGTTGCACTGACTTACTTTGAGCCAAGCTCAAGTAATCCATACAAGCAAAACCAGCTTTTCCAAGGGATTGTGTCCATGCTTACTGCCTTTACCAACGTTGTTTTAAAATAAATTTATCTGTTAACTATAACTAAACTAAAATAATTTGCTAGTCATTTTTCACGTAAAACCTCCCACTAATCTGAAAATTGTGACTTTTTTTGGTTGCACTAAATTAACATTTGTGACAGGAAAAAATGAGCTCTTGAAGCTCATTTTTGGTAGTTTTTAAGACTGGGTGTTAAAAGTTAACTTGTCTTCCCCTTAAACTCATAAGTCTTTATAATTAAAGTTATCCATGAATGTACTTTTTTCTCTTTGGTTTCCTTAGGTTTTTTCTTTCTTTCTTTCTTTCCCTAAGCTCTCTCTACCCTATGTACAGTGATTAGCAATATTAACAGGTAGTTGATTTTACTTGTGATTAAGCAAATGCAATTTACTAGTAGAGATTGAGTGCTCAGGGAAGCTTGGAGAACGAAGTCATTCAGTCTTGGAAAGGGAACAAACACAAACTGTTAATGCCATTGCAATAGAAGAATTTGATAATGTATCAATTTCCATTTTAACCTTCTTGACCAAGTATAATTTACTTACCTGCATACCACTGTGAGAGAGTTAAATTACTACTTGTTATTGACATCCTTGTTTTTACTCAGCTGCTCTCTTAACTGAATGGAGGCAAAATGAAATGCATCATTTACTGACACTAAATCTAAATGGAAAAAGCCTGTGAAGAGAATGTGTAGAACTGGAGGAATGATGTGAGATTAACCTTCCTGTGGTTCATGTCACACACACAGAGTTTGATACCTGTATTTCAGTTAACTTAATGTTATTGCAGTGGTATTTAGAATAAAGACCTGTGTTTACCTTAGCATTGTCCAAATCTGCATTAAATTGTCATTCTAGATGGAAGGCTTTGATGCTGAGCAACTGCAAGTGTACTCCAGTTGGTAATTACTTAACATTTGAGAGCTTTATGAACTAAGACTACTTATTTGTGTAGCTAAAGGAATGCAATTCAGAATGACTGGAGTGGGGGATTTGGAGTATAATTGCAAGCCCAAGCCTTACTTGTCTACTTTGTGCTGATATGAAACACTAAGCAGCAGAAAGTATCACTGATTAAGACAAGGCTTGCAGTTGCTCTCAGCATTTGTAAAATCAGACTTTGATAGCATTGTTTGAAGTCTGATGCCTTTTTTTTTTACTGATAATCTCAGTTTAAAACTGTTAATAGTTGGTCCATCCCATTTTTCCAGTAGTAACCATGTCAGCAGCTTCTGCCTCCCCTTCTGAACTGGTGAATTAACCAGGCTGCTGAGTTCAGCACAGACAGCTGGGACAGTGAGGAGGAGCAAGAGAACCTCCTGCTGCTGCTGCTAGAAAAGGACATCTGGATCTATAGTTTTCACCTCTATTATAGTGGGAATATTTCCTGTGAACACTTAGCCAGTCCCTCCCCTGTAATTACTGTTGCAATTTGTAGTAACTTGCAGTGGCCTGGAAGAACTCTCATTTTCCTAGGACTTGAGTTAAGACAGTCCCAGCCATTAGCATTCATTTAAAAAGCAAATATGGTGACTCCAGTGCTGTAAACGTGGCTCCAAGCTAAAGAGCTCCCTTTGATTCTTTTCCTTCCCCTCATCCCACACCAATTCGTAATTTCATCTTGTTGTTATGAAGGGCACATTTGACCCTCAGGGTGTTCTGTGGTGTCTCCCAATAGCACCATGAGTGAGCCATAACTTGGCTTGATAGAACAATACTTTCCCTTGAAAATGAAAATTGAACCTGGACCTATTGCTTTTGTTGGGCATTTAGTGGAGAGGAAGAAAAAAACCCCTGACTAACCTCAAGAAGAAGAAAGATGTGTCTGTTGTGAGTTGGTTGGAAACAGTTGATAGCAACAGTCACAACAGATTGGTCTTTGTGTGGATTCTTTAGACACCAGTGTAGTAATGGGTTAGAAGCCACTAAGCTGTGTTTGTCAGAGACCACTCTGGTGTGTTGATCTGAAGTTTTTCCTTGGGAGAAGAAAGGAAAAAGCTGTTCTAGAATTTACAGCCAGGACCAGCCCTGTCTCTGTGGCTTCCTGAGCTGTCCCTAATCTCTCCTTAGGATGCTCCTTTTGTTTGCCTTAGTTTTAGTGCTGGTTTGTTGTACTTCAGGAGTCATCTTTAGCTGTCTGGCATCGTGAGTTCAAATCATCAGCTCTGTATTTTATGCACAAAATTTTTCTGGAAGGCTTTTCCCCCCCTTTTTCCATGTATTGATATTAGTGCACAGTGAATGGTAGATGATGTGCAGCAGTAAAGATAGTCAGACATAAACAAAGCAAGAGAAACATAACAGGTCTCATGCTTTATTCATGTCACATTTGTTTATGTTCATACCACCCAGAAAAAGGAAAACAGCTGCTCCTCAAAGGAAAGACAACAGCAAAAAACCTTCTTAAATAAGAGACTTTTTCTGTAGGGTGTTAGCAGAATTTTTCATGCAATATACTTGACAGAGTACCGTTCTGTTTCTTTACACTTCATTTTGCCTGCTCTATTCAAAGGTTGAGATATCATTTATTAAAACCATAGAATAATATGAATACATTAATTTCACATCTCTTAACTTGTTTGTGTAGCAACAGTACCTTGCTGTGGAGCAGAGCAGTAGGCAGAGCACACCAGAACAAAATGAAAGGATAGGTTGTCTTCTGAAAAAACAAACCAACCAAACAAACAAAAAACCCAAAACCAAACCGAGAAAACAGCAAACCTGATCGTTTCATGGCCTTGAGTTACCTTTGTGCATAAACAATTTTTTTCTCTCCCTATCCCTCTTGCCCTTCCTCCCACCTTTCCCACTTTTCTCGTGTGTGATAATTTCTGGTATTTTTATCATCTGATTTATGCTAACTGTTTTCATTGAAACCATCAAATTGTGGAGAGAAATGTAATTCCAGACCTGCACTGAGGGGAAGAACAGGCTAATAAGCACTGTGGCTCTGTGCTGTGTGTGTGCTGAGGGAAGCACAGTGCTGGGCCCATGGCATTCAGACAGCTGCCACTTGTGTTAACTGAAGTTTAATTGTGGTAGAAGATGGGGAACCACTGACCTTTAGAAGAGTTGGACTTAATGAGACCCTCATGCCTGATGTCTATTTTCAGCCATTTTTAGCTGACCTAAAATTACTGTTTAGCAAGGTTGGACTTGATGGAGCCACTTTTCTCACCTTTGCTTGTGAATGATGGCACAAAACAAATAAGGATTGGTACTAAGTTTGTGTGTGACATTTAGTAAGGTTGAGGGGGAAAAAAGATTCTATTTTGGTCTGTGCAGTAGAAGTATGTATTTTTCACGTGGTTTTGGGCTTTGTCTGCTTCTTAAGTGTTTTGGAGAAGAGTCAAAGTAGTCTATGGCTGAAGTAGGTGAAAGCAAGAATTGGGAGCAGCTTTGGGGGGTGTTGCATGAGTATGTTCATTCACAAAGACTGTCCTGCCCCAGAAAAATCTTTTCCTTGTTCTTTTCAGCCAGAATATTTGTGTGAAGTGCAGCCATAAGTATTGCTTTGAAATTAATAGATAGAAGTTTGATCAGTTGGGATAGAGGCTTTTTTGCCCCCATAGAATTTTTATGGGTTTGAAGTAATTCAGTACCTTATTTAAAAGTGAGTTATTCATAAAACAGGTGCTGCAGTATCACAAGATCTCTTCCAGTACCTTTTTTTTCCCCCTTAAAAAACGAAGCAAATATTAGCCTGTATGGGAAAAAATTAAGGAAAATCGTCTTCAGGTCTGCTAGACTTGAGAAAAACAAGATTTTTCAAGCTCTCTCACCAACAATACAGAAAAAGAGCTGCATGCAGCAGTGTCAAAATGCAAATGGGATTCAATTTGCCTGCCCCTTTCATTGTCCTTAAATCTAATGATACCAATTTCAGTTATGGTCAAACTTCCTTGTTTGAAGATGGCACAGGTCTACCTTAAGTGTCAATTTGTGCTAGAAAATTTAATTTTTATAGGCTATGAAATGTGAACTGTGTGGTAGGACAGTAAATGTAATGTAATATATAATAGGCTATTTAATTTTGTTTTAACCATTTTAAAGTCTATTTAAGTCCTCCGGAGACATCCTGGAGCAGATCTAAAGGAGATCTTTTCCATCAAGTTCTCAGCCATTTAAACTTACACTTCCTGTCTATTACAGTTTTAAAGTGATAATACTATCCACTTCAAATTCATGGCTGTGTAGACTGGGACTTTTTTTCTAGTGGGACAGATAATAAGTTTTGTTAAGTATGGAAGACTTCAAACACTTTTTCCTCACCAGTCTGTGGTTTTACAGGTCTAATAGGAATTGCATCTTGTGCTCAGGTTCATGGAAGTTGATTAAAACATTATTTGAAGGGTGAAGAGGGGTAGCCACTCTTAGCAGCTTCTGTTCTTTCCTCAAGCACCCACCATTCATGTCAGAGCCTGGGATAGGGAGGGATGGCTGGGTTCACCAGGCTGGACTGTGGGAATTTCCCATCACAGCCAGTCCTCACAATGCCCAGTTTTGTAGCTGTTCCTCAGAACGGGTCCCTGAGGTGCCACGAGCTGGGAACATCACCCCATGGTAAATGGCAGAGATGTGGTAATACTGAGCTGCAGCCTGGGAACAGAGGGGATCCAGCACCTCCTGTGAGGACCCTTGGGTAGCTGAGACTTCAAGGTTTGTATAGCAAGAGCATCATTATTGCCTGCAGTACCAAGGAATATTAACAAACTTCCCTTCTCCTAACGCAGTGCTGGCTGTACATAGAAATTGCCTTATTTTCTCTGTGGCTTACTGCCCTTAGGTAGTGAGCAAGTAGAGCCAGTCCCTCTCTTCCTTCACTGTTTCAAGCAGAGCCCTGACTTGCAGCACCTTCTTATCATGCTGATTTTCTGTTCTTTTTTCTTTCCATTCCTGTACCTTAAATCTAGAAGTTCTTGCTTTTCCTCCTATATGACAGTTTAGTTCTCTACCACGTTGCCAGTACTTCAATACTTGGGTTGATAGCAACCCAAAATCTAATATTATTTTTTACCCAGGTGCAAAATGGAAAGTCTAAAACTAGACCCTTGAAGAACACCACCACTAGTAATATTTTCTCCATCCCAATGATTTGTCATGAGATGTGATACTCATGTGTTACCATTAACCAAGAAATTTCATCAAAGAAAGATTAAACCAATATGATGTGATTTATGTTTGAGAAGATCTGGGCTGCATTTTCATTCTGCTTTCTATTTATGTTCCTATCACTGGTTACTCTTGGTTGCTCTTTCCCCTTAGAACAGTTGTTATGAGATGCTGAGGAGCACTGAGCTCACATTAACAGGGCTTTTTTGAACACAGGTTCTACATTTCTTCTCCAACTCCAGGCTGCTATCCCAGAAAATGTCCTATTCATTGAGAATCCTCGTGCCCAAATCTGCAATTTTGATATATAACCCATTTTTTTTCCCAGTATTCTGGGATGGAAATTTTTTTAAACAGCCTCATTTCGTTTTAGTAATGGATGTGGTAATTTGCAGTGCTTTGTCCTTGTTCCCATGAGGTATTCTGTCTCTGTCCTCATACACACCATTATTCTTACAGGAAAAAATGATGCAAAAAGCTAATTTAATATTTGGTTTGTCCTCCTAATTTCTACCCCTTGTTGACAGCAGTTCTTCATTTCTTGCTCTTTATTTCTTGTTGAGAAACCTTTTGTTTGTCTGTGAGTTCCCATTTTCCTGGCCTCCTGGCAGTTTGCATTTGACTTCTGCAGCCTGACCTCTTAAGTGCCAGCTCTCTGTGCTGATCAGTCCCTTTTTCCATTCCTTGTAGGTTCTCTACTTTCTCTTAATATCCTGCTTTGAGGTGCATTCTCATGCAGGTAGGTCTGTAGCCCTTTCCTGTCCCCCTTTTTAACTTTACTGGGATATAAGGACTCAGATTTAAAGTAAACCCATGCCTCCCATGCACTCAAATCCAACTGTGTATGTGTTTCATATATCTTTGGATGAAATTTTGGTTTATGGCCCATCAGGGAAAGGTGGGATTACTCTTGAAATGTAGAGAAAAACTGTTAGTTATTTTTGGGTCATGCAGCTGGTGAGGCCTGTACCCCCAGAAAGATTAAGGAAGTTTGAATTGCCTTTGGCAATTACTCTGTGTTGTATAGGCTGCTTATTTCCAGATGGGTTTTTTTGTTTCCTTCACGTAAAACCATGGGAATTCATTTTAAAAACTGGCATTTAAACCATCTGAATCGGGAATCAATTTTTTTCTTGATGCTTGTTATGTTTATACAAACACAATCTGTTTTGTTAGAAGGTCAATAATTTTGGACAGTCTTTGAAATTCTTTCCAGGTTTCACATTAAAAAAAAATAAAGAAAAGTTATGCTGATGTTTCTTTTTTTCATTGTGTGTGGGGACAGATCTATTTGGCAATTTGTCGTTGAAAGGACCGTTTTCTGAGGACAGTTCACTTGTCCCTTTTCCCAAGAAGTTGGGAAAGCTCTTACAGCCATTGCAAAGGCTGCTCTTGGGAGCTGCAGCGATCGCTTCTGAATCTGCACTTTATCAGGGAAGAGAAAATGGAATGATTCAAATGGAATTATTTGCTCCAGGCTGGCAGTTTTCACCCAGCCCTGCGGGTCTGTGGCGCTGCGCGTCCCCTCGGGGGGCTGGAGGCTCCCCTGGGCGCGGAGCCTGCGCCGACCTTTCCCTGGCTCGGGGAGCGTTGGGTTCCCGGTCTGTCCCACTCTGCCAGCCCCTGGTGGGTGCACTGGGAGCACATTGGGAGCAGATGGCCCTGCAATTGCCCAGCTCCAATCCCTGCAGATGGACACGCTCCAGTTCACCATCCAGCACGGGAACAGCACGTTGGGGCTCTCTCTGCCTCCACAAATCTCTGTCCTCCGGAGCTGGGGGGTAGCAGAACTGCCAGGGGGATTTTTTTCTGGCTTCTGATATCAAAATGGGGCTCACTGCTCTGCCGTGTTGATTTTGATAGTGGTAATCCTAGAGCTGATATAAATTTTAAATTACACTTTTATGAATTTCATTTCAATGTAATTGGAACTTCTCGATGTGGTTTAATGGTGATGTATAGTGCTTGTCTCTTTCTTCCCCTTGGGGGTATTGGGGGAATCTCTGAAAGTCCCTCTGTCAGCTCTTTTGCTTTGGGAATAGCCATTTACTTTTCTGGATCGGCCATGAATTTCCCAAGTTCACCTCTGGTGTATCCTGGTGCTTGATGAGGTGACAGCAAGAGAGAGATTTGCAAGTCTTTCACTGTGTTTGTTAGCCAAGACTTCCTGCAGTATTTATGCTGCAAGACTTTAAAAGCAAGGATAAGAGTATTTAGAAACTAAAAGCTTGAAAAACTCATTAATGGGCTGTTTATATTTGTGTTTTTCCTCTTTATTGTTTCCCTTTGCTTTAATGAGATGAAAACCAAATTAGTGTCATTAGTAAATGTCTGAACATGTTCTCTAAAGCTCAGCTTTGAGCACTACGCTGGGGAGTCTGGGGGTTCTATCTTTACTATGAGGGTTCTGTCTTTAATATGAGGGTTAGATCTTTAATATGAGGGTTATATCTTTACTATGAGGGTTCTATCTTTAATATGAGGGTTAGATCTTTAATATGAGGGTTCTAGCTTTAATATGAGGGTTATATCTTTACTATGAGGGTTCTATCTTTAATATGAGGGTTATGACTTTAATATGATGGCACTTTGCATTGTTTGGTTTAGTCTTAAGCTTCATTGTGGGTCGGTGGGTGTTTGTGCAACATGTGGCACTGGATGTTGAAAGTGGATGTTTACATCTGGTATGCATTGGGAGATTAAGGTAGAGAGGATGAAGTTTTGGGTATGTGTTTTTTGGATGAGGGATAAAGTGAGAATACTTTTATTTCCTCTTAGATTTGAAACATATCATTCTAGCAATGCCTTTGAAATTCTGCCAGCTTTGCCAACCGTAACATTTATGGGATTTTGGACCTAAAGTGAACTAGAGAACTGTTTTTAGTGGCAGAGAAAAAGGTTAGTGCATGAAAATAGCTGGGCCTATTATTGACTGCATGTGGTCAGTGGTTTGGCTGAATGTAGGTGGCTCTTTTCCTGTCAGTTTTCAAGCATATGGCTTTGTGATGAATATAAAACTCTTTCGAAATGAGATCTACTGCAGTTCTTTTGCACAGTAGTCTTGTGCTATTTAGTAGCAATTAGTTTGCTTTTGTCATTTATTTTCAATCTTGTAGTAAAAAAAACCCTTTTCAAAAAAAGCTTATTATTCCTGTTGACATCAAAGCTAAGAGGTTTGAAGAATGTGATCATCTGTGTATAGCAGCTGCTTCTGTCAGTAATATTTATAAAAGGATGCATATACTGTGTTGTTGAGTCTTTATTGTAGTTAATGCTGGGATTGTTTGCAGTGGGCAGAGGCTCCTTCTAAATGTGCACATGCATTTTGTTTAATTATTACCATTGTGAGAATCTCTAATACTGAATTACAACTTCCCTTTCTTTCCTTTTCGTGTTTTCAGTCTTGAAAGTAACATTTATAGCGTTTTTTCCCAAGGTTAACTTCTTTTTCCCATTGTGTAGAAGACAGCTTGGGGTTAACCTCGTGTTTTGTTTCCTTCTCTGGGTGTAGCATACAAGGTGCAACCTCAGAGCTCAGGCAACAGTGAATTTTCGAGTTCCTGCTGCAGAGCACTTAAGGGCACAACAGGTTCTGTTTAGCTTCAACTGAAACACTGCTACCCTATTTATATCTTCGTAAAAAATCTGGGTGATAGAGCTGTAAATTGTACAGATTGTGGATTGTGTCAATTGTCTGGTGTTTTCAGTGTAGAAAATTCTAGTGAATCTTGTTTTAGCAGCTCTCAGATGCAGGAGCTGGTTTCATTCAGCTGAGAGCAAAGTACATTTGGGTCTGCAAGACGCTGAGAGCTGCAGCAAGATTAGGGGCATGGAGCACTTCATGAGTTGGTTCCATTGCTGTGAGGTATTTAAAAACAAAGCAAAACTGTTCCCTGGGTTTGGGGAAAACGGTATGATTTCCCCATCTTCAAGGAAAATAATATATAGCATTATCTGGGTTTTGAATAAAAGAATAACTAAATAAACAATGAGATAATGTGCAGAGCTGCTTCATATATTTTGAATATATTTGTCAGTCAATCCTGCATCCTGGTTCCACAGGCCGGACACGAGGAAAACCACCGTTGCACAAGTGAGGCTGCTTGTGAGATCATGTCTTACAGACTTTTAAGAATTTAATTTGTTGCCTACATTTAAAAATTACACTATTTGAAACACAAAATGTACCTTTGAATTCTTGAAGTAATAAAAAAGAAAATCTCCAGATGCTGTAATTGTTGCAACTATAGGTTAGAACTTACTGAAATATCTTCCTGCATCATAACAATATCACAGGTTATTGAGAAAATTATTTTCTAATTTAAACTAGGCCTTCTGAACTGTATTATGAAGACAGAGCTGTTGTTCCTAAGCATGCTGAATGAAAGACTGTCACTAAGCAAGAAGTGCTATGCATGTGTTTGTAACTCTTGTTGCAAGAGAATCTTAAGTAATCACTCATTGCATCCTCAATGTTTAAAAAAAATAATTTCATTTGAATTTTCTTAAGTTTGGGGTTGTGCAAAACACCCTCAGTATCAGCAAGCTTTGTAATGTGTTTTTGTTTGCATTTTGGTTTGGGTTTTTTTTTTTTTTGCTTGTTCTGATATAGGACTAGGAAAATGCTTGGTATTTTGACAGTAGTAATTGTCACAGTTCAGGAATGCCCTATGAAAGATCTCATACTTGAACACACTGCCTAACTGATAACTGTTTAAAAAATTGGTGTCAAGAACGACGCTTCACTTACGAAAAAGTTAACTGTTTATTAATAAAAATAAAAATTCACACTAGAGATCATCACAAGACCAGGAGCAGTACAGGGTGTGTGGCAGTCAGCCAGAGGCACCCCTCGGGGAGCTGTGCAGCCTCTGTTGTACCCCCAGGGTCAGTAAATCATGAACCCTTTTGTCCAACCCTCCCTTATCCCACCTCCCCGGGTGCTCTGTCCCTGCTCTGCCTCACAGAGGGTGCCCACTTTGGCACTGGGCTGTGCTCTTACTTCTGACTGATGTCCTGATTGACACCAGGGAAGAACTTTCCAGAGTGCTGCTCTCAGCTCCCGGTCACCAGCTTGGCTCCATTGTATTGATGCATTTTATTTGAAAATCAATAGAAAAATCTGTGGAAAAACCATACAGGAACGCAACCACGACTGGCAAGTACAGCAAAATAACCCAAATAATACTATGGTAACACATTAACACCAACCACCATCCTAGTTAACACCTTATTCTAATTAATAATTAACTTTTCAAATATATGAAAGCAAGTCCAATTTTGGCCGTCTATAACAATTGGAAATGTGCAGGTGATGGAGCAGTTCTCACCATGTATTGATAGAATAGTATTTTAAGAGAAAAGCAGCGCAGCTGATGAACTTTGTTTTGAATTTAATGAGGCTTTTGTTGTGGAAACAGTTCTGCCCATAACTGCTGCCTGTCGCGCAGAGGTCGGGGACCTGCGGGAGCTGCAGACGCTGGACATCTCCACGAACCGGCTGCTGACGCTGCCCGAGCGGCTGCACATGTGCCTGTCGCTGCAGTACCTGACCGCGGACAGGAACCACCTGTGCTCCGTGCCCCGCCACCTGTGCCAGCTGCCCAGCCTCAACGAGCTCTCCATGGCCGGGAACCNGCTCCCCGCCACGGGTGTGCCCGCTGCTCCCCGCCACGGGTGTGCCCGCTGCTCCCCGCCACGGGTGTGCCCGCTGCTCCCCGCCACGGGTGTGCCCGCTGCTCCCCGCCACGGGTGTGCCCGCTGCTCCCCGCCACGGGTGTGCCCGCTGCTCCCCGCCACGGGTGTGCCCGCTGCTCCCCGCCACGGGTGTGCCCGCTGCTCCCCGCCACGGGTGTGCCCGCTGCTCCCCGCCACGGGTGTGCCCGCTGCTCCCCGCCACGGGTGTGCCCGCTGCTCCCCCCCACGGGTGTGCCCGCTGCTCCCCGCCACCGGTGTGCCCGCTGCTCCCCGCCACCGGTGTGCCCGCTGCTCCCCGCGCAGCGTCGGGGAACGTGGCACCGGCGTGGCGGTGTTGGAAAATATGTTCATGAAAAAAAACGCAGGTTAAGGTTTCGTGTCTTTTCGAAAGCAATAAGCTATCAAATTGGCTTTATTTTTAGCTAACTGAGGGGAAAAAGTTTAAATGATGTGCTTAAATATAGTAGTGTGTAATCTGAGTTGCAGCGCTTTGGGTAATGATCTGTTTCTGTTTGCTGGAGCTGATGATTTAACTAAGATTCTTCAGCCTGGGCTTAAAACTTGCTGTGGAATCCAAGTAACTCCATAGAAATTACTTTTCAGTGTTTGGAGTGTCAGTACCACATAATCCAGTGTGGGTTTACTTTGTGCTCTGTACAGGCATCCATCAAAATTTCCACAGTAGTAGCCCAGGGAAGGATTCGTGTGCCTTCTTCTGAACCCTTTCAAAGTTTGGCAGTGTGGAAGCAGGTCAGGAGTAGGAGGTGCAGGCAGAGTGGGGGGGTTTGTTGTGGGCACCCGCTGTGTGTTCCCTTGGGGAAAAGCAAATCCTCTTCCCTGAACTTGTCACTTCTCAGCCCTGCCACAGGGTAATCTCTCCTGAAATACAGACACACATGCAGAGCTGCCCTGGCATTGGAATTACCATTAATAGTTTTTCTAGAATACAGAGTTTGGTGTTAATTAGGTGCAGATTAAGTTATGATAATCACTTTGGAAAGAAGCTGGAAATTGAGATGGCTAAAAATGAGATCATAATTTCTAAATTAATTACATTGTGTAGGTTTAACTTAATATTTTCAGTACTAGCAATTTAGTTTTTAAAGAACTTCACGATCTTTCTGATTTTCTTATCACCTTAGCCTATATTACTGGCAAGTAAGTGCAAATAATGTCTCCAGACAAAGTGTTGCAGTTATGTCCCAACATATGTCATTATATAAATGAGAAAATGACTTCCAGGATGCATCATCCAGATTCCACAGCACTAAAACAAGCAAATTGCCTGCCCCTATTTTAGCAAATATTTCTAACTCCCATGAGAGAGGAAGTTAAATATTTTTAATTTTGCAAAAATAAGATGCTGTTCAGTAAGATGAGATGGGAAATATTAAAGGATGAAGAAGTTTCTGCTACTTTTGCAGTAATAGCTTATCTGTGAGCGAGCCATGACCTGGATGAGCCAGAGATCTGCCAAAGTGTTTTAAGTTCAAAAGGAGGAAATAAATCTCTAATATAATGACACACCTTCTTTTTTCTTTATTTTTAGACTCAAATTCAAAACATTCAAAAGGAACTTTTAAAATAACGGGAAACATCAAAGACTGTCAATTGACCTTGTTCAGTAGTTCTTAATAGTGACTCACTGGTGAACATTTGGAGATAATTTGCTATCTGTGGATATGAAACTGAATCATAAATCCTAGAGTTCAGAGGAAAAGCAGCACAGTATAAATGTAAATGTTTAATCCTTCCTCTGAAGAATCAGAAGGCTTCAGAGTGGTCAAGATGTGATGAAATAAAGTAGAAGAGAGAGTGCATTGAAAAGCAAAAAGATTAAATCTATCTTCTGTTGCTTGGGAAAATATTTTTCTTGGAGTTTTGCTGAAGTTAAGGCATAATTGGAGCATTATTTCTGCCTGCTGCACATGTTGGCTGGTGGGGCTTTTGTGTGTGTCCTTACATCCAACTTCACTTTACCAGTTAATGACTGAGTAAGGATGTTAAATAATGGTGAAAGATACTGCAGAAATACCTGCAGGTGAGAGTCAAGCAAGTGTTGTCAAAACAGTTTTTTGCCATTAGGGAGTTGTGTTGAAAAGCAAATAATTTATTCATGTGCTGACAGAATGGTTAAGGGTTTTTTTTCTATTTTACTAGATATATCCATGGTCAAAGAAACATGTTTAGAACAAATTGCTTAATGCTTTTTAAAGCATGATTTACTCTATTTATTTCACACGGTGTGTGACATCTACTATGCCAAGGAATCCATTCTGCCTCATTTAAGTATGTCCCTTGTAGCTGCCAGCAGAGCCTCTTGTCAGTGTAATGGAAATCTGCATTTTCCTGCTCCTGGACTGATGGGTGCACCATTTATTCCAGCAGTAGCACAGCACTGTCACAGCACTGCTGGACAGCGACCAGGTAGTTCTTTGCCCTGTACATTCTCTGAAGTTTCCAGGCACGTGTGTCTGAAGAACAGTGTAATGCTATTAATTAATTTTGCAAAATACAGTAAAAATACCTGATCCCACTCCCTGGCTTTCAGAACCAGTACATAAACAAGTAGATAGGTAAACAATAGTGAATTAGTAATTTGTTCTGTAGAATACACCTAATTCTTGGATATGCCAGTATTTTAGAAAGATGATTTTTCAGCTCTGAGTATTTCAGTTTATACTGGAAGAAACGAGACACTGTGGATCTCAGCCTTTGGGCCTTCCAATCAACTAATTTTTAAGAACAACCCCACAGATGATGTGTGTAAGTTGAACTGGAATCTGCATCCTGGATAGCTGTTTATTGTCCTGGTAACTTCATGCTGCCTTAGAAAGTGGTGTTGGGAAATCTGATAACTGTATATCAATCTACTTACAACAGAAATTATCTTTTGACAGAAAATTAGCTTTAAATTTTTAGCATTAGTGAATGGTCCAATGCCTGAAAACAAATTCCACTGCAAGCAGAAATGTGAATCTGATGACACTGCAAAAATAAAAATCATTTATGTTGTAAACAACAAATATAATTAAAATAGGCCATAAATTCTCAAGCATACTGGCAGTGCAGGGGATGTTATGACAGCAAATATTCGGTATTATATCACTTTATTTGAGGGTTTATGTGCACTTTTTGTTTAGAAAATGGGTCTAGCAATTATCAGTGCACAGTAAACAAAGGTCTTATTCTACCTCAGTATATGCTGCTTTTGTGTCCTTGCCCTCACAGTATGGTTAAAAGAGCATCAGTGCAGCCACACAAGGGCTTTTGTTCCATCTTCAGCCATGTGGAATGCATATGCCAGGGCCCTGAGGTTAAAAAAAAAAAAAAAAAGGAAAAAAAAAAGAGGGAGAAAAAAAATAGAATTGGGGTTTGTTCAGGACTCATGGCATTTGGTCATTTCTGGGAGAAAGGTCTTTGATCTGGGAGCCTGGAAGGAGGAAAGTGGAAATGTTTTAGACACAGTACAGTGCTTGCAAAAGCCACATGAAAACCTTCTTTGTAGCTTTAGCCTTTTCAGAGATGGGCAGCTTCCTTATGGCACAAAGTTCTTCAGAAGCAGGGTTTTTAGAGAACTTTTAACAATATTTGTTGACTGATATAAGACATAAAAATTAATGTGGATGGGATACAAAGAGCCTTTCAAAGTGATGATTTATTTAAATTTAAACTTTATGGATAATGTTTGAAACTGGGAAAAAATCTTTTGGAGTCTAGAAGATGCTTGGTTATTTAATGCAAAGAAACTATATCAAAGGAACATTTATAGTTACAGGCTATTTGGCTTTGGGAATTGAATTTTTCCTACTGAGATATTTTGTCTAACATCCAAAAATTTGCTTTAATTACCTAGGAAATGCAGTCAACTCAGAACTTAGAATCTAAACATAGCATAAGATAAAGACAGAGGGAAGAGATGAGATGCAGCCTCACTCCCCCCTCTCAGTGCATATGAAAAGAACAGCTTTAGGGCTTTTTTTGACTTGCCTGATTTTCAGCCCATTTGCATACATCTGTGTAGAAACCAGCAAGATGAGCCTCTTTTAAAAATTTTCTGCCATTCTCTAAATTAATAAGTTAAACAGTAGCACATTTAAGCTACCCCAGCAACCCATAGTTTTCTGCTGGTTTTAGTCTAATTGGCTTCTGCAGCACGGGGGAATGCTCTCTGAGAGTTAAATGTCCCATCCACCTGCTACCTGCTTGAAATTGTATTGGCTGATTCCTTACCAGCCTTACAATATTTTATGGTGTTCCAATGCCTCAGTGTTGCAGTATTTGTATTCCTCGTAGGATAACAATGGGGTTTTGTTTCATCTAAAAATATCCCAGAACTTTACTAAACTATTTTTAGCCCTGCAATACTGAGCCCAAATAAATCATCTTATTGAGGGGCTGCTCAGCAGCATCTCCAGCAGTGCCCATCAGTCAGCAGAGGATTTGTGCTCCCATCCTGGGGCAGGACAGTTGATGGATGCAGCAGATAATTCTGGGAGCTGGAATGTCTTTGGGACAGGGTCAGAGCAGCATGTGATGGTTGAATGTGTCCCTTGATGTCCAGTGACTCTGGTTTGAACAAAGCCCAGATTATGGTCCCTGAAACATCCATAGTCTGTTGCAAGGCAAGGGCCTGTATTAAAAGGGGAAAAAAACCCAAACTCATTTTTTCTTAAGACTTGTATTTCAGAAAAGGAATCCATTCATTTTCTGTTGGCATCATCACTTGTTCTTTATATCAAAGATTTGGTAACATGTCATTCCTCAGCATGAACTTTTCAGGTTTCTGGTGCTCACAGCTGCCATTCAAGTGGGTGACAGCTGAAGACATTCAGTGTGTGTTAAGATGGGCACACATTTGGGGAGGGATCACTCAAAATATCTGCATTAAGTGCTGTCCAGTGCTCTTGTTTCCAATAAAACTATTCAGTAATAAAGAAGGGTTTGTATTACCTATTGTTTTAGCAGGGAATGAGAAGAGATCAGCATTCCAAATAGATATTTTGAATAGAAATATCGTGGCAATTGTTCTAATTTTTATTCTGTTCTTGGCCATGATTACAAAGGGGGACAGAAGCTGTGTCCATCTCTCTGGTTACCCTTACCTTTCTGCCAGCCAAGGTAACTGATAAAGATGGGAAGTCACAATTAGTCAATATTAGTATTGTCTTGCTGTGGCTGACTCAGCCAGATTCTTGTTTATCTTAATTTCTCCAAGGTATTCATAAAAGTTTCACAAGCTGGAAGGCACACAGATTATTTGTATTTTTCGTGATGCAGTTTGTCTGGGTCTCAGCTTTGCCCTCCCAGGCAGAGGCTTTCAAACTCTGTTCTCCTGGTTTGTGCTTTGCACTAAACAGAGAAATCTTTTCCTGCTCCAGTATCTGGAAGGTCATGGGAGGGACAGATGAAATGGGCTGCCCAGGTGATCCCACACATCAGCTTTCTTGCTAGTCCAAAACTTTTTTAGACAATTCTATTTAGTTCAGTTTGGTGTCTTTTTAAATGTCTCACATTAGTATATTTTTCACTTTCTTTAACAGCAGACAGTTTTACCACTGACTAGTTCTTGCTAATGAGCAGAATTCTTATTTCTGAGAATTGTTCCAAGAAACCTTAATTTAAATTTTCTAAGCAAAATAAAATAATCCTATACCTGCACGCTCCTATCTGGAGGTATCTTAATAGATTTCTAGTCCATGAAGGCATTACTTAATCCTGCTGTACTTGCTTCTTTTGACTACCAGCCATGAATATTTTAACAGCAATTATGCAAGCAGCACACCTCCAGAAGTATTGATCGTTTATTGCAGCCACAACTTTGGATGGCTAACGTTCTGCACTTGAATGCTTTCTGTTCTCTTGTGCCCTGTAATTCCATCACACAGACTTGTTTCTGAGTGATTGCACTTGTATTTGGTTAAGGCTAATGAATCCCAGCAAGGATTTCCCTTGGAGAAGGGAAAGAGAAGGACAGAGCACATTCTTGTGTCTGTCTTGCCCACTTTCCCAAAGACACTGAGCTGTGATTTCAGTGATGTGAGGCCAGTTAATGAAAGCAGGTTTGACCTTATGAACTTGAAATATGCACGGAGGATTTGAAATCAATTGTCCCTTTGCTTCTTCAAACTGACTTCAGAGTTTGTCAATGTAAAAATTTAATTATTTATAATGGGATTTTCAGGGCTTCTGAAAGGGGGCTTTGTTTTGTTTTAGTAATTTTAAATGCTTGCTTCTAAACAGCTTTTCAGCTCATCCATAATCAAACCATTGGCTGAAATTTTACAGCTGAGAAGTTACTAATTTATGTTTGCTTACCTTGAGTCTGATTAGCTTATTTATAATTGAAGAGAATTGCTTTGCTTATAATTGTTACTGTTTCATCCCTTTCTCCCCTTGACTTTTCTTGTTTTCTAAACCCAGATTTAGGTCGTTCTCGAGAGCTCCAGTATGTTTATGTGGATAACAATATTCACCTGAAAGGCCTCCCATCTTATCTGTATAATAAAGTCATTGGTTGCAGTGGGTAGGTATGAATTCATTCAGATGTCTTGTGTACCTGTTCTTGTAAAAATTCTCCTGTATGATACAACTGGTTATTTTTTGTGTGTCTGTGATTGACTCAGAACTGATGTTACTTTGAGGGCATTACTGCAGCTCCCGGTTCTGTTTTATTTTTGTAATAAAACTTCTGTGTTAATTGCTGAATTTGACTATTTTAGTATTAAAGAATAACAATGAAGTTACTCTGAAAGAATTTGTAATGATATTGTAAGGCCTAGAGCTGAATCCTAGCTGCATTTAAAGGTTGGCCAAAAACATAGCCTTCACAGAGTTTCCAGAACTAAAGAATGAACAAAATAATTTTTAATATGTTGCAGCATCTATTTGGTTCTAAGTGCTCACATTTCTCTAAGTTATGGGCCATGTCTTGAAAAGTCACATGCAGCTGCTTCTCTCATTTTACATCCCACTATCAGCTTCTTGTAGGTCTTGGTACCTACTAACTAAAGTGACTTTTTTTGGGAGTTATGGATTGACAGGTTTATTTTTACATGTGGATTTTAAAAATATCCCAGGCTGTCTCATGTTTGTGGTTAGGATACAAGAAAAAAGTGGTCTGTGTAGGACACTGGCTTAATTCTTTCTGCCCTGACACTGGCATAAATTAGGATCAGCACCACTGATGAATGGAGCCTTACTGGTGTAAAACTGATCAGAAGAGGATTGTCCCCATTACCATCTAATTATAAATTGCTGGTATGCTCCCTCTCAGCAGATCTCACATTAAATATAAATTCCTTCTCTCCAGCCTGCACTCTGCTGCAATATGGGAGATGCTGAGTCTTGGCATTTTAAGGTTTTTCTAATATTCCCGTGTCAGCTGCTTGGTGATATTTAAATACTTGCAGTTGGATTACAGTTCTGCTGAACTGTGTGCACTCACAAGCTTTTACTGATTTTGTTTTTCAGGAAAGAGAAATTCTAGCCTTTTTCTCTTTCAGAACTGATTGTAAATTGTAAGGCAGACATTAAAATTACCTTAAATTTAACAGAACTGTATTGATTGTGACCAAAAACGTTAGTAATAATGCAGGAAATGTTTTAAGATGTTTGGTCCAACTGTCCTGCCTATTTCAGGTGGTTTTAAACAACAGCCATGTCTTCCTATTTTTTTTCCTAAGTTCTCATTTTATACTCAGTTAAAATAATTTTATCTTTGCACTGACCTTTGTGAAGATGCTACCAGTTCTTTTTGCTGTTCTTACATGTGCAGTGCTGGTGTGGCCACCTGCTAATATCTCTGATATTATAAATCTAGTATAGAATTACAGAAGCTAGTCTTAAAAATCTAGTATAGAAGAGACTAAAGAAGTTGCAAGTGTTGCAATGAAATTGATTCTTGTAATGCTTCTGTGGAATGAAAAATAATTTTTTTCCGTAATAATGAAAAATAAAAAAGAGATTTTTAGAAAGGAAAATAGTATTTGTATTTGTGCACCAAACAGATCCTTGTCTTTGTTGTGATGTCTTCAAACATCACAGATTATTTTTAGGAAAAAAATTCAGTATAGGAAGAATACATACATATTTTATTAATAAACCAAAGGTTTCATTTGGTAATGTGCTGAGAGACTTCAAAATTGTGTAATAATGGTCATGTGAAGAATTTCTGTGTTCTTTCCAAGAAAGCATTAGTAACCAGGCTAAGGTTTTCATGGGTCAGGCAAGAGCTGAAGATCCAGGCTTTAGTGCTCTGTCTGGTCATCCACTGGAGAATAAAATCTGACAAGCTGCTGTTACTAACATAAAGCTTGATTTCTGAAAATAGAATATAAATTGCGTTGTGTAAGTATTGAATCTCTGTCTGGGCATCCTGCAGTCAGACTGACTGAAAAAAGTCTTTTATATGAGAGGTGATGATCTCAGCACTCAAAATAAATTTTGATCTTATTTTTTGCAGATTGGATTTCATAGTCCCCAGTTAGAGATCTGTCAGTCTTGTCAAAGGCAGCTGATAGGTGGTCCCAGCTTTTTTTTTTTCCTCATTTATTCACCAGGCTTGTTCTGCAGCTCCTTTTTTTCCCAGCTGCTCAGACCATCCTCTGTGCCAATTTTTAACCTCCATGGATTTTGTGTGTGGCATTAATAACCTCACCCTTTACGTAAAGTAGACCAAATGTCCCAGCTCTGAACTGCAGAGACTGGAGTGAGTTCATGGGTTTGTTCCTCAGTGAGGCTGGTAAGGGGTTATTCAGCTTGAAAATACAACATTATGGATTTATTTGTTGTGATAACTAATTGGGTATGGATTGTTGGGGAATGGATTGTTGCAATACTGGATCTCTGAATTCCCAATTATATTTTAACTTCACTAATGGGTTGTGGGAAAGTATTAAATATTTAGCAAGAGGCTTATTGACTTGCTGTTTGATGCTGCTCTTTTTTGGTTGTTTCTCTGGGCTGTTCCTCCTTTAATCAGAAGAGATGAGGTTCTCTGTTGTCAGAGAAGCACTGTGAGCTTTCTTTCACATCTGATAAGGTTGAGAGCAGTTACCTCCGTTTTAGGTCTAATATCTGGGAAGGCTGACAAATTTGTGTTTCTGTTCCATTTGTTAGGACTGGCCCTAACAAGTTGCTCTTGGCTTCAAATTTCAGTTGTCATAAACAATTCCAATTCCCCTGTTGACTTCCCCAGCCTCTTAGTAGAATTTTCCTATGCGTGTCTCTCTGGTATGATAGCTTGCAACAGGGATCACGTAAAGAGTTATTATTTTTACTACAAGCTAAGTTTCTCTCCTTGGATCCAAATAACCTTCCCTTTCCATATATGATTGGGGAAGGGCAAGCCTCATACACTTACTGGGATATCTTCCCACTGCAGCATGGTTGCTGTTTTTGTTTTTCCTTCATCTTCCCCCTGTAGCCTCCAAGGGGACTCTGTGGACAGGGAAAGGTGTAGCACAGAGTCACCCAGTGTTATTTTTTTGTGGCTGGAGTTTGCCTCACCTGTTATAGTTGAGAAATCCATGACTGGTCTCAGCTGGTTTATCCAGCACACAGGAAGCAAATTGTTGGGTATGAAACTGCTGCCCTGTGTAAAATATTTAGTAACAGTGGCATTCAGAGGCTAAAAGAGATTATCACATGGGCAAAGTAATGGGCACATATTGCACTTGGTCCCCCCCTTGGGATTGTGTTCTCATTTCTTTATGTTATTTGATGAGTAATTCCTCCAAATGTCCCATGTCTAGCACATCACAGAAGGTGGGAATCTGTAGAAACATAGAATCATAGAATAGTTTGGGAAGGGACCTTTAAAGGTCAAGCCCAACATGCACTGCTCTCTGCAAGGAATCCTTGAGGGGTGCTGCACTGGAGAACAGTAGCAGGCATACTTTGGGTTGGTCATCTGGGTTTCCCCATAAAGTTACTTTTTGTTACTTTTTTTTCTAACCACTTTCTAAATGTCTTGTGTCCTTCTAGTTGTGGTTCTCCAATTCAAGTTTCAGAGGTGAAACTGCTCTCTTTTTCATCAGGCCAGTTAACTGTGTTCCTGCCAGCAGAGGTGAAATCTATAGGGACAGAAACAGATCATGTGCTGCCTTTGCAAGAACTGGCCATGAGGACCCTCTATAACACCTACTACAGGTTTCTGAAAGGTATGAAATTTCTGCATTCTTCAGATTATAGAAAGAGTGAAAGAAAGTCCTTTTCTGGCAGTGATAGGAATATTTCTAACCATTCTTCAAAGGGTTGGGTAAAGATTCATATTTTAAAAGATTTATTTAATCAAATTATGTTTGAAATGCTGCATTAGAACAAAAATGTCCAATATCAAAAACCAGAGTTCCAAAGACTATTTCTGAGGTCAAGTGGTGCTTATAAATGGTCTCTTACTTGAAGCCTGTATGAAGAAGGACACTTTTCTTTTCAAGAGAAACTCTTTAATGGGAATAGGAGATGAGAAATACAGTTCCTGAGGCAAGATCAGATGCATCAGCCAACAATGCAACTCCTTGCCAGGCAGCACACTCCTAAACTGGCAGACTTGTTATACATAAGGCAGAAGAAATGCGAGCAGCCCTCGGCCATTTCAGCACAGCCTGACAGCTGAGCTGCTTTAGTTCTGCCCCAGTTCAGGCTCTGTGCTCTGCAGTGGCCCTGGGCTCCTCTGCTTCAGCATCATGCAATCACATGAGTTAGCAACATCTGATGGTAACCTGCAGATGTGCTCAGATCTAGATGTAACTCCCCTCTATTGATGCCATCTTGGGAATTCTCAGCTGTAAAGGTCAAAGGAGAAAGCGGAAGAGTAGAGAGTTCCAGTGGAAAGATTAGAGGGTTTGTGGAAAGGGGGCTCTTGTACCTTGGCCACTGGAGTAAATCCTCACTGCTTTGCCAGGAGAACTGTACAGGAGGTCTGTCTTTTCTCACCCACTTGTGACTTGCACAGCAATTTCTGGAGTCCAGCTGTGTGTATGTGGTTCCTGAAGATGCCGGTGAAGTTTGGTTCAGGAGTGGGAATGTGCTATTTCAAAATCAGTTTAAGAAATGGTTTGCAAATGGTCCATACAAGGCTATGAAGATGATATGTGTTTTCAGCCAAGATGCAGAACCTGAAAAAGATGGATTTATATATCCATGTACACACACAGAGATGTGTCCTATTCTGAGTGACCTTGTTAAAGGCTGTGGGCATTTCCACTGGCAACACCCACATTTCAGTGAGGCAGGAGCAGTGCCTGCTTCAGACAGGTGTAGGATAATGGTGTGCTGGGGAAGCAGGTGGCACATATGATTAAAGTAGCAGATTTCATCTGTCACTGCCTAAATTTGCAGTTTCAGGAGTGCTGTTAAATACTTGGCTGCTGCTGGGTAAGTGACAGAAGTGACTGGACTACTTTTCCTCAATCTTTGCGTGGCTGCAGTGTGACCTTTTCTTTCTGACGCAAATGTCCTGCTTGTCACCTCCTTGGGGCTCCTGTGGTACATTGTGTCTGGGCTCAGCTTTGCAGTGTTTGAAAGCTGAAACCAGTGTGATATGGTAAAACTGATTTATCAGGTACTGCATCTTGTCTTGATTACTCAGCACCTGAACTCATTCACCTGCCTTGGCTGTCTCTCCCTTTCTAGATGGGGATTAGCATGTTGGGTTTAATTTATAAAACACCCTGTGGCTTGGGCCAAGCCTGGGAAAATGATGGCTCTTTCCCATGAAATGACCCTGGAGTCCCTGATGGTGAAAATGATGGCATCTTGTAAGCTGTGGGGGAACACTTAACAGATGAGGAATGTATTGATCTTTTTAGAGTGGTCTCTTTGGCTGGACCTGTGAGAATTACACTAGGCTGGATTGAATTTCAAGTAATTCCAAATATTGCAGATCCCTTTTTGCTGATGGTGGAGTTTGGGCTTTGTAGTGAGGTTAACTATCCTGCTGGATTGGTTGCTGAAATATTTTAGTAAAATACTACTGATGTCCTTTTCAAAATGTTGTATTGTTATTAGTTACTAAAGACCTGTCTACATCTAAAAATCCTGTATGATCTCTTATTTTTGTTTAATATTTGCTCAAGCTATAATATTTTCACCTGGGTATTTTGGCCCAGTTTAGTCTTATGCCCACAGATGCTAAACTTGTACATTTAACTTCAACCTTTTGAACTTAGACATGGAAAGCACAGTGTTCTTCACCCTAATTGTGGTAATTTGTATTACCTCATTGTTGTTTTGACAAAGCCTTAAGAATATGAGACAGCTGTTTTCTGAATTGTTCATGGATCATGCTTGCTGTGTTTGACTTTATCATGTGATCATTTTATTCTAAATGGTTTTTTGTTTCTTTTCTTCTCTAGATTTAAACTTTCTGACTCCAATCTCACTGCCCAAAAGCCTCTTGGAGTTGCTGTACTGTCCCTTGGGACACTGTCACCGCTGCAGCCAGCCTATGTTTACCATTGTCTACCCAAAGCTCTTTCCCTTGAGGGAAACTCCAATGGCAGGATTGCATCAAGGGTAATTATACAGGAAATTACACTGGGGTTTCATTTAAGGAGGAAAACACCTTATGGAACAAAGCATATTCTTAAGGATTTTTTTTTTTAAACTTAGCAGCATTTCAGATCCAAACTCCCTGGCCTGTGATTATATGTATAAGTTGACAAAGATTTTATCCACAAGTCAACTAAAATGCTGCTGTTAGACTGTTAAAAGATCCTCCACATTTGCCTGTTTCAGTCTGGTGTAAGACAGGGAAGGTTTGGATAGGATGGGATTGACCTGTTTGTGGCACTGCTGTGCCCTGGGAAGGAAGTGGTGCCTGACACCAGTACAGGCCCTGATGGCCTCAACCCTGCCTTCAGAATGCCAGCACCAAACTGAAAGTGCTGCAGGATCAAAGATGGGAAAAAGCTCTAAGGGTGGAGCTTAATTAAAATGTTCTGCAGTAAAATACTCTTGTTTTAATTTCCACACTAATTAACTTGAGATATGCTGTGGAAGCATTCTGCATGGAACATATATTTTGTAGCAATACATGTTTTTGATAACACTTCAGTTTTTATGGTTGTAGCAGTTGAGAATGGGTCTGCAGGATCCACAAGTCAAGTAGACAAGCCCACCCAGACTTCCTGTTGGACAGTACAGTCATAGAAAGGATCAAAACTGGGATGTGGTTCAGGGAATGTTGCCTTCATGTAGATTAAGATGTAAAATATCTTTAAGGTGATCTCTGATTGCTTTGCAGTGATTCTTTCCCTAATCCCTATTAGTCTCAGTGGATACTGTAGCCTACCATGAGCCATAATATCAAGGAATCCATTTTCTGCAATGGAAAAGCATCATGTGAGAAATTTCAGCTGGTTCTACTGTTTGAAAAGCAGTAAAGGAGGTTTAGAGCTAAGTCACTTGGAGCTAAACAAGCAAAGGTGATGTTAGGTTCTTGTTAGAGAATTCAAATCAAGCCATTAATTATAAAGCCTACACCTAAAGTTGGGGACCAGAAAAGAGAGGTGCTCTAAAAAGGAATGTTTCTGAAATTACTTGTTGGTGTCTATGTAATGCACAAGAACATCACTTAGCTCCTGTCCTGCTGAAATCCGTTGATTTGATAGTTATCTTCCATAAAAACATGAAACTGCTTTTCAATAGAAAGCTCTTTAAGAAAAGAGGAGAGACTAATGGGTGATTGAGGTTGACTTGTTTTACACAGTTGTACCACAGCCTGTTTTGCTGTGAGTTTGTGACATGGGAAGTATCAGATTTGTAAGCAAGTCAGCTTTATGAAATGAAACAACTTAGGTATGCCAGATCTGGGCAGCAGCCAGAGGGCTGCATAAATGCTATTTTGGAAAAGCCATCTTTCTTAGAAAGATCTGATTGCAGAGATTGCACACTTCAATTTGTCTCTCTGTTACACTTCAGTCATATGTCGAAATTCAGTGGATTTCATGTTGAGTGAAATAATTTGCTTCTATATTGCAGTCATAATATTCTTAGTGGCATAAGATATTATAATCATGCTATAAAGAATTTCTTTCAAGCATTGAACAGTATTATTTTCTAAGAAAATGATGGAAAACTACTTGCTGGTCACTAAATCCATATATTATCCAAAATATTTCAACAATGTGAGAGTTTGGAGTACTTTATAATTAATTGCTAATTATTGCTCATTGTAAAAGTTAGAGTTATGAGATGATAGACACTATCAGTAGACACCTTTAGAAGTTACTAAAGTTAAGATTCAATAAAAATATATTTTAGAGCTATTTTGGAAGAACACTATATTAACATTCTAAAATACAATCATTAAAAATGCATATTTCTGCATGGTTTTCACTCGTTTAAAAAACAGTTATCATTCCTTCCCTTAGACAAGAATGTACTATGTTCTGCAAAATGCCTTTAATGAATCCAGCCTTAAGTAGCTGACATTTGATGCAAATCCACAGCAAATGAGATCTAAACAGGGCAGCCTGTCATCCTTATCTCTGTAGCTCGTGCACTTGACATGGTAAGATTATGTGGAATTGTAGAGGTGTGATAGCTGGTTTAGAAAGATGTGGAGGAGAGGGTTTCTGTTCTAAAGAGCTTAAAGTGACCATGAAAACACACAGGGTAGGGATCCTGAGCATTTGAAGAGCACTGATTAGCACATGCCACATCCATGCCAGTAACTCCTGCCTGGATTTCACATTCTGTATCCTCTTAGAGGGAAGGAGAGTTAAGTGTTGAACTGGATTTCTGTGTCTGAAAAAGCACAGATGCCATGAGCACTGGGTAAGGCATGATTTCTGGGTTAGTGAAAAACAGATCTGAACATTTTTAAGGCAGATATCTCAGTCCCTGCCAGGATGGGGCAGGAGGAGGGTCACCGTGAGGCTCATCTCACACTTGCCAGTGCCATCCCTGCTGTACTGCGTGGCACAGTGTGACAGCACTGCCTGTCACTCATCCTTGCTGAAGATCTGGTTGTTCACTGTGCTGAGCCAGGGAGGACACTGGCCTTCAGTCATTTCATGCCTACAAGGAGTAATTTAAGAAACACATGAGCAGGGCCGAAGCTGCCCAGCTATTTTCCTGTCAGCTGCTAAACCTGCTGGCTGTGACACTCAGCCACACCCTGCACAGAGAGAAAAACCACACACTGCTGCTCTAAACCCAGTGCATGAGAACCCAGGTTTTGAGAACCCCTGCAGTGTTTCCCTGCCTTGGTGTCAGGCACTCAGAGAGAGCAAATGAACCTGCTTTTCCTGGAGTGTGGAGATGGGCTAATCCTGTATTTTACAAACCGGCACATAGTCTGTGTGGAATGGAGCCAGGAGCTTTAATCTTTACTGACAACTGTTCCCCCCCTTCCCTTTTTTTTTTTTCTAGGAGGACAACTGTTAGTTTTGTGGCATACTGCTGCTCCACCCAGTGTCTGCAGACTTTTGACCTACTGAGTTGATAAACATTTCAGACTGCTCAGGAGTGGTGCCAGTGCAAAGCTGCGTTCGATGTCGTCTCCCATTGGTACTGGAGTACCCTGTGTGTGTGCCAAAGCAGCAGAAGTGCCCGGGCAGGAACACTCCAAGGCACTGAAATCCTGCCCTATCAAATTTGGATGAACTGCAGGAACTTTTCAGAAGTGTAAATACTGAGCTTTTAAAAGTATTAACTTTTCTCTCCTCCGAAGCAGCACACAAACCAAACACATTCATAAGCTCTGACTTCAGGATTTCCAGTATTTTTCAAATGTGCCTGGTTTCAGGTTGACCCATTGCATCATTCGAGGCAGTTGCATTCCTCTAACAGGAAAAAAAAAAGGTTCAGTTATGGCAAATAAGTTTTCACTTACTCATCCCCTTCCTCTACAGCTGCAATCAGGTGTATCACTCTCAGCCTACAGAAAGCTTTGATGTATCCCAGTGACTTTTCCATAGAATTCAGCTTTATTTTCTCCCTCTCATCATAATATTTACCCCAGCAGAGTTATCCCAGTTGTATACCAAGCCTTTGACAGTTCTTTGTGGTATTTAAATCCACATACTAAAATCAGATCTTTCTTTCTAGTATCATTAAATACCACACTGATTTAATTGGAGTAACTAGGAGATGTCTGGAGACTGAAGATCACATTTCAGTGAAGGCTGGTACTGATGCCTACACTAAGGGCTCTTGCTTCAGCATGTTTGAGGGTGTGTTTTCTTTATTTTCATTGCTTGAGTTTTTTATTTTTAGAAATAGTTCTCCTTTTGTTCCTTTGAGTTCTTCAGGAAGAAGACTTTAAGTATCAATTTCCCTTGAGAAAAAACCAACTTAGTAATATGATAGTAAATATTTATATTTATTGTATTTTTGCAGTTGCAGACTTCAGATCTGCAAAGAGCTGGTCTAGATCTTCTTCTAGATTCAGCATTTGGCTGCTTTGTCCAAGTGTGTCAGTGGATTTTGTGCCTTGGAGAAGGCTGGAAATCCAGGGGCAGGTGTGTATCTCCATGCACAGGTTTATCTGCACACATGAATATCCTCACAGAAGGGCTGGAACATTTGTTTTCATGTATCAATTGGTGCAAATTTCCACTCTATCATATTTGTGGGAATCTTTTTTTGTTACATCTTGTTCATTTTAAATAAAGAACAAAGGATGGAAAAAAGGCCCAGAATGCCTACATGACTTAAAATGTTGATTTTTTTACTGAAACGGTTTATAAATTTTAGCCCCTCTTGACTTGTTTTTGAATATATCATATTTTTTAATACAATTCGTTCTTATTTTTTTTACTTCCTATTTCTTAGGTGGAAACTACTTGTTGATTTAGCACAGTGTGCTACTCTGTGCAGTAGGTAGTTACAAGCTGAAATAGATATGAATGAAACAGTTTGTTATAAAAATGGCAAGATAAAGAGACTTATTTGGTGGAGTATTAGCATATGTTGTGGTGAGGTGTGCGTACTTTGAAGGCAGGAGGCATTAAAATGTTTTCCTGTTGCCAAAGAAGCGTTTGTTCCCTCTGCAGGCTTCCTGGCATCTCTTCAATAAATAGAGTATCTTAAGAGCTTAAAAGAGTACCAAAAAGGCAGTTTCGAGGGTGGAATTTTTAGGTTCTGCATGTTACTTGTAAAAAGTCTTTCCTGGTTTTATTGGGTTGGTTTTAGAGAGTTGAATTAGCATTAAGAAATGTTGAACTTAATCCTTCAGGAATGCAAGTATCATCTACTGTTTAAGAATTGTGAAACTTTCTAAAATAAATCCCATTTATTAAATCTGCTTTGCAGTGGGGGAAAGAGCCATGTCCAAGCAGCCTTGGTGCAGTTGGATTTCTGTCTGTGTCGTTTCCCAGGTTTGTTCCATGTTGGTATCCCAGCAGGCCCAGCCACCCCACAGGGTTCCCTGCTGAGGCAGCAAAATCCACCTTCAGCTTTTTTCTTTTCCTTCAGCACCTCAGAGCTGAGATGTAAATTGCCCATGTACCTGTATCAGAAAGGTGCAAGTGGACAACAGAATCCACTTTTTTTAAAACAGATTATAAAAGCTATGGTAGTGCTACAAACACTACTTTTTATACAATAGTCTGATCAGGAATTTTCAGTATTATTTTTACAGTGGTTTCCTCTGTCTTTGAAGGAGATGTTTTCTTGGAAATTTTTGTCCTCTTTTTATAGAAAGTTATAGACTTTAAATCACAGTTTATATCTGAATTAAGTCTGTAAATACTATTTTGGAGTTAAAACTTGTGATCACCTAGAAAGGCATTAGCATTTGTTTTATTAGGAGTCAGATAAAAGGGGAGCTTGATTTTATTGTTATTATTTATTTATTATTTTCTTTCTTCTTCCCATAATCTGATTATTTCTTATTAAGTCTGTATCAGTCTCTTTATTATTGTCTCCAAGTACAGTTCAGAAGACATTTAGCCTGTTCTATAAGCAAGATGAATCTTAACTAACACTTTAATAGATGATATTTCAAGAATGGAATGTTCAATAAATAAATGACTTAAACATGCAATTGAAACTGAAATGTCATACCCTATTTTTGTAAAACAAAGAAGGGGAAAGCCAATATATAGACTGAGAATGCAGCTTAAATTCATGTTTGATGCTTTGGGTTTTTTTTTAATATGAACAGTATTTGTATTCATCTGTATCTTTGGGTGATATTCTTCTAGATTAAAATAACTCCATTCTCACTTGTCCAAATTTTTCTAAAGTTGTTCTGCTGTAAGGGTATTTCATAACCAGAAAACATGAGAGCCAGCTATGCAAATTGCAGAGGGGAGAGGGAGCTTCTTGCTGATTGAACTGTTCATCAATAGTTTTTTAAGGTGCCACAATGCTTGGACGTCTCTTTAGTGGGTTTATTTCTGGATAGTTTTTGATTGCTTGCTCTGGTTTGTCAGGGTGGTTTCCACTGAGGTGATTTTTTCTGTGTACTACAAAAAATCTGGTCCAAACAGTTGAAAAAAATGACCATTTGAAAATTTTTTTGTCATAAAAGGAGATCTTCACTCTTTGCTTAAAGTGGGAGCAGGAAAACCTTCTGGTTTTTTTTCTGGGCATTACAAAGAGAAAGGTGCAGGAGAGAAATGAGATCAAATAAGTCTGTAACCCACTGATATTACTATAAAATCTTCCTGAATAAAGATTAACTCCTATTATAAATAGGGAGCACAGGTATAATTTTTGTTAAAGTTGTGATAACAGGCACCATGTTAATAACATTTGAAGCCTCTGTAGAGGTGCCACAGAGGAAATGGAGGAATCTCTGGCTTTGTTTAAAAATGCTATTTGAGCAGTTTTGCCATGGACGCTTTCATTTGGAGCACTGAACCTTCCTGTTCATCCCCCACAGGATCAGAAATCCAAATGTCCTTTCCTGTGTGAACAGCAAGGTCTAATATAAAGAAATGTCTATTTTTCTGTTTTGATGCTTCTCCTGGGCTCTTAGCGAAGTTCATTACAAACCTTCTGTTTACTTGGTTGTGGTGAGGTCGAGATGTTGCTCTGAGCAGAGTGAAGCTGTTTATTGCCAAGTTGGCTTCAATTGCTAGAGATTGAATTCTGCTGAATCCCTTTTTCTGGCGTGGAGGGAGCACAGGGCTGCTCTAAGAGCCGTGTGCGAGCGGCGTGTCAGGTTCTACTGACATCACAGCCGGCCGAAGGCTGCAGAGTGACAGAGCTGTCACCAGAGAGGACAACTGGCTTTTGAAGGCCACTGTGGCCCCACCAGAGTACCACTGCTAACAGAAGAACTTCTGCCCTGATGTCAGTGGATGTTGGGTCAAGTTTTAATTGATGAGAGAGAAGAATGGGTGTTCCCCTCTTTGTGTTTCTTGCAAAAACTGGGAGAACACCGGAGTCTGTGGCTGCTGCTCTGTCTGCAGCTGAACTTCCATAATCCCGAGATGTAACTGTCTTTGCCTCTTACCTCCCTCTTAATACTTCTCGTGTTGTTGCAAAATGTTGTAGTTAACTTGTGATGGAAGAGGCTGAATAAATTGAATCCAGAGTTTTTATTACTTTTTTTGTATTACAGACCTATTTTGTAAGAGACCGAAGGTCTGGTGGAAAGAAATGGCAATGTTCATGTGAAGTCTTCATTGCTTTTGCTTTTATGTGCCCTTTTTTGGGATTCTGACTTGAGCTTGGTTTGTAGCTGAGTTCGCTCTGTGTCTGTGGAAAGCATCTGTGCATTGCTTTCTTGCTGTGTATTAACCAAATGTCACTTAGTGTGAAGGTGAGCTTGCTAGATGGTTTATTTAAAGTTAGTGGTGCGATTTATTGTATGTGCTTGTTAATAAACTATATTTTTGGATAGAATTACTGTTCATTAAAATTAACTAAATTCTTGCTCCTGGGACTATTAAGCTATGTTAGAATGTAGCACTTAATTTACATTTCAGTTCATTTGCATGGTAATTAGCTAATAAGTCTCTTGTCCCAAGGCTGAAGAGGTGGGGTGAAGACACTTAAAACACTACCAAGCCCAAAACACCACTTCAATTCACTTAATCCCTTTGTCTCAGACAATGTAGTTCATCAGATCTTGCATAATAGGAACAAAATCCATATGGAAGCATTACTTCAGACCCTTCCACGGACTGATCAAAAGAAAAATAAGTTTCAGTAGGGCTGTATTGCCACCCTTATAGTCAATAGATGTGGCTGTGGTTCATGAATTACTTACTAAGCAACATTCAGCAGCTTTTTTCCCTCATCTAACAGATATCATAGGAACAAGGCTGCCAAAAATAAGTAGAAATTAAGCATCTGTTTTTCCAGTTGTTTCACTCCTTGCTATGCAGCATTTTGCCTCAGTCAAAGCTGCTGCTCTCCATGTTGGGATGAGTTCTTTGAGCTGGATGTCTGGATTACTGTGGGTGTGTTGGGTGAGTGCTCACACCTCCATTCTCCAGTGAGACCTGTGTTGGTCAAGGTGACTCAGATCAATTGTAAACCTTGCAGGGTTTAGGTGCTGTTCAGACCTTCCTGAAGCCTGTTTGGTGTTTAATTTACAATGATTTGCCTTTTTTCTGTATTTTGCAAGTGACAGCATAACTTTTCCTTGTGGTGGAGGTAACCTTTCTTTGCCTGGCAACCAGAGGAGGATGTGAGTCCCTTATTAAATGGGAGAACAACCCTTAACCTATAACTTTTACCAACCACTGCTGTGTCCCTTATGAATTAGAAAGAAAGAAATGGGAGAGCTTAACATCCTTTTCCTTTGCAATTAAAAGTACTTGGCATAAATGCAAGCTAAGTGGAAACTTCAGTGACTGAATAATGCTATTGTATGCAGGAAATGAGAGGAGCTGAGATCTCACTTGGAAAGGCACTGGATGTTTTGTGACTTCTAAGCCAAGATTTAGGGCTGTTCTTTGTGGTGACATTTTGGGAACTTGGGAGCCAAATTGAACCACGGCATCTGTGTTCCCCACTTTCAGCAATCATTGAATACTACAGCAGAACCCTCTATTCTGCACTGAAGAGTCCTACCACTCTTCCCTGTAGCTGGCTCAGGACTATCAGATTTCTGTCTGCTACTTCAGCAAGAAAAAAGTAAGAGTTGACCGTATGCTTTCTCTATCTTTTCACATTTTAAATAATAAAACCTTCATGTCAGGCTTTTCCAGCACCCATTATGCCCTTCAGCCATCTCCTGCTCCCAGGCAAAGACCTTGACACATCTGTGAGAGATGTCGAGTCTCAAGAATGAAAGCGGTTCTGTTGGTGGAGGTGCTGAAGTGATTTGACTTTCTGATGATGCCTTCCAAGTGGCAATCAAGGGCTAATTTCTCAAGTACCCTGATGCTCTTTTGTATGTTCCTGAGGAATGTAAATATTGACTGGCTCTTTCTGCCAGAGAAAGCTGCCACTCATGGAGCCCTGTCCTGTTGCTAAATACGACTACGGCTGCGTGATGAGGCCACAGAATCACAGAATGTGCTGAGCTGGGAGGGACCCATCAGGATCATCCCCCAAATCCTGGCCCTGGCACAGGACATCCCGAGGTGTTCTGCTGTCATTTGATGGGAACCTCACAAAGTTATTATGAGGTTTAATTTTCTTTTTCTTAAGATCAGTTGAGAAAGCTTTCTTGTAATGAAAAATGCAATACTGAGTTTGTTTATTGATCAGTGCTATGAATGTTCTCTAAGTACATTATAACAGCAAATCAATTTATTTTATTAAGAAATAAAAAAATGCATGGTTAAATAAATTTTGGTGCATGTAGGGTCCACTGGAAATGCCAACATTTTGTTTAGGAATGAGAAAGCACATAATTGCCTATAAAATGCAGATATAGCCTGAAGGTGTTGACGACATTGCCTGGATCTCCTGAAAAAATACATTTAAAAAGATAACCAATGTTTCTTCTAGGGGTAAATATTAACTAATATTAACTATGCCCCATTCTGCTTTTGTTCTGCTTCTGACATCTAAAATTCTGCACTTGTAGCTGTTATACTGGTCATATTAGGTTTCTTTTATACTACAGAGTACTAACCATTGATTTTTGTTGTTAAAGCAATTAGAAGAATCAAGCTGAATATTCTTGGGTCAGTTTGTGATCACTGTGATTGCTTCGCTGGCACTGAAGTTCCAAAGCAGTCTGAGCATGGACTTGAATTTGGCTGCCTTTGCTTTTGCCTTGTCTCTCTTGACTCTCCAATCTCATTTTGCAAAAAGCCAAATCAATGTAGATCATACATGAAGAGAAGAATTACCAAAAAAAAACAGCTTTAACTTTCTTCAGAAAGCCTGGCCTGGAATAGGGCTGGCAAGGTCTCCTATATGAATTCCAGGTAAGTGCTCCTTTTCAAGTAGGATGAAAAACAGTGGGTTGTCCAGGCAGTAGAGAACCCCATGTCTAAAAGTACCAAGATTAATTTTTCTGTATATTCACACCTTCCTGTTCTGTAGCTTTGTTTCTATAAGAACTGAGTAACTGCCACCACAGGGAGTTAGTTTGTATCTTACATCTTTGTAGAATTAAGATTGATTTTGTACTTGTGCTGATACACTCAATACTCTCACAGTGTAGTGCCTCTTCTGTTTCTCTGCCTGTATAGTTACAAACAACAGCCCTACTTTCCTCTCTCAGTCCTCACTCCTGACCAGAAAATGTTGTTCTGCTCTCTGGTTAGGAAACAGACCCTTGCTGTGGTCCTGTTATCACCAATATTGAAGCAGTTTGTTACCTGCACAGTGACACAGGTTTGCTCCATCAGACAAAACCACTTAATCACATTTCTGTGCAATTATCTGGATCACAGATAGTGTGTTCTGATCTGGCTTCAGGTGATGTGAGGGATATCAAACTTAAATTGATGAATTCATTTATATTAAATCGGCACTTTAGATCAGGTTTTTAGATCCAGCAGTATCTAATCCTGGCTCTAAAGCCCCACTCTGAAAGATGGGGGCTCAAATTTCTCCAGTAGCTCAGTCTAAACTGCAACCAAACTTATGTCTGATCCCTATAAAGATACTTGGGGGAAGGTTTGAATTGAAAACCTCTATTTAATTATCTGCTTTTTCCCTTCTGCCCCCAGGAAGCTCAGAAGGGGCAGGAACTGATCCCTACTAGCTAGAAATGCCTTCCCAGGTCAGTGCAGTGCCAGCTGCCCTCCCTCCTGTGCCAGTGTCGTGCTGGCTGCCAGCCCTGCCCAGCTCCTGCTCGCTGCCCCCGAGCTGCCAAGATGAAAAATATTGATTCCAGGCCATCTCATTGAAGTATTATCATGAGGTGTTCACAGACATGCTGGGACTAGTCTTTTACTTACAGGAACATTTATCCAGGGGGATCTGGTGTGTTATGTAGCAAGAAACTGCAAGAGGCAGAATGAATTTACTGTTTTCACTTACAGTCAGTAGCCTGAGACCTTACTGTGGCTTTAGTTATTCTTGATTAATTTCATATGTGGATGCTCCTATTCCAGAATAAAAGTGCCTTGTTATGAAAGAATTTAATTCCTTTAATTTCATTTGGGAATAAATACATCCACACACCTGGTATTTAAATCTGAGGGAACTATTTCTTTATAAATTTACACCCTGTTCTGTTCTGGATCAGATCTCATGTGTAGCTAAATCCTTGTATTTATTTAACAGGATCTGATTTATTGCTCAAAATTCTTTTGGGAAGTACCTGGTTGGAAAATAAAAATTCTTCTTGCAAGGATAAGATTGGGTGGAGGGGGGACAAATTAAAAATTCTGAAAATAACTGGTTTGGAAGCACTGCATTGGAAAACATTGTTACATGTCAGGTCTCATTCTGCTGTTTTATTCTGAAACATCTGGCTTTTGACACTTTTAAAAAAATCTATTTTGATGTTTTTCAAATTGAGAAATACAGCTTTGAAACATGGCTTTGTATATTTACGTTTCCTGCCATGAACATGTCTTTTATGTCTCCATCATCATGATTTCTGATGCAAACACAGCTGGCAGGAATGCTTTGGACTGGCTTGGCTGTGCCTGGGTGTGAAGGTAAGAAGCTGCCCTCAGAAGTCTCTCTCTCTCTCAGCCCTCCTTGCTGGATGTGGTTTGAGTTCGTGGGCACAACCCGAGGTCTCGGCAGCCGCAGTTTGCGCCGTGTCCCGTGCGAGCTGCTGAGGGAGGAGCTGCTGGGGGGATGTTTTCCCTCTGACCTGTCTCCTTCCTTCTCCTTCTCCTTCCTTGGGCCTGCTGAGTGGCACACGGGATGGGGACGTGTTCCCCTTGTTGTCTGTCCCCCAGTGGGACATTCTGCTCTGGTGCAGGGCTTTACTTTCTGCTTGTGGCTGCTGGGATCTGGCTCAGCTGCCGGAGGGGTCCTGCTGTCAGGGGAAGGATGTGCATGTCTGTGGTGCAGCACGTGCGCTCTGGATGCGTAAGCACAGGGGAGAGCTTTGCTGAAGATGTATTACTAAGCTCTTTAAGATTTAATGCTTTCTCAAAGTTCAAACCGGTGTAAGGGAAGGCTTAAGCGGCTTAATGGGTTAAAATGATCCATGACTGTGTCCTTCAGACAGTTTAAAGACCCTGCAGCAACCCAGGCGGGCCACCTGTTCCTCTCCCAGACGAACAGGTTCCCCCCTTGACCTTTATTCTGCCACCCCTCAGTTTTGCCTGGCCTGGCTCCATGTGTGGAGTGATTGTTCTGAAGTTTGTCATTGTTTAAAATGCCACTTGCCAGAGTTTAATGTGCACAGCTGCAACCTGAGCCGTGGCCGTGTGTTAATAAGGCTAAAACCATTGGACTGACACCAAAAGATCTGCTTGCACTTGGCATGTCATAAATTAATATCATTCTTACCTGCCAGGGATGATTCACTGCTGGCTCAAAGCGTATTTAAACTTTAGAGGATGCCAACAAACTGGGCGGTGGTTTGACCTGCCACGTGGCCCGGGACTGCTGCTTTCCCTGCCTCCGCCTTCCCGCTGTTGCAGTGTGTCGGGAAACAGAAGCTCTTTATGGCCTTATGAGAGCTTGTGTTTGTGTGCTGCCCTGGCCCTGCTGCCCCCAGCTGCCAAAGGGCTGGCCTGTTTGTGGGAACATCTCACTGCCTTTCAAATTCCTTGCTGGACTGTTGCTGCCGGCTTTGGGAGCGGTCCTGGGGGTTAATGCTGGACTGGACTGTGGCCTGTTGTTGCAGCAGCTCCAGAAGGCTCTTATCCCACTGACCCTGCCTGTCCTAGGCAGGCAGGTTGTGACAGCATCCCAGAAACTGCAGATAAATTCCTTGTTAGAGGAGCACCCTTGCCCAACTAACAGCTCAGAGCAGGTGGCTTCAGCTGGTGCCCAGGGTAGGGAGCCTTGGAGGCGGAAAGGGATGGCCCACATGGGAATGGTGGGGATTGGATTGCAGGGTTATATGCCAGAGGTTGAACGTGCTCCCAGACTCTGGGGCTCCAGTGTCACAGCGAGTGCCCAGCAGGGAGGTGCTGCTCTGTCCCCAGAGATGTGCTGAGAGCCAGCAGCACTGCTCTGCTGTTTGTCCATGTGCTTCCCAGCTGCATCCAGGGAACTGCAGGGCTGCCCTGGGACTGGGAATGGCGTCCCTAGGCTGCTGCAGGGCAGGGAGAAGTACGAGATAGGAAAGGATGGGAGACATTTTGCCCTTTCTTGTTAAAGTCCGTGGATGGGGAGAAGGTGGCTGTCTCTGGTGGACTGGGGAGCTGTTCATATATCTTTTATATAATTACTTGAGATTTGTCTCCTCGCACTTTTTCCTCAGGGCTAATGTGTTCCTCATAAAATACTGTGAAGGCATAATGTGCTCCTTCAGCTAAAACTGCTCCTTTGTTTTCCACGGTGTCCCTATAGCCTATTTACCTTGGCTCATCCAAGTCATTTGTTAAATACCAGGTTTGCACAAGCAGTCCTGTGTGGACTTGGGACCCCTGAAGCCTTGCTATGGACATCAGAAGGGATAAAAAGAGATCTCATATCTGACTGAGATGTGTTTCAGTCTGGAAATCCCACGTGTGGCAGGGAACAGGGTGTAACCATGATTTGGTTAGGGGTAATTATGGTCGGCACTGCCAGTAGGAGCCTGCAACCCTCGTCATGTTCCCTGCCACAACTGCACACAGCCTGGCAGCTTAACCCTGATGGAACTATTGCATTACACTCACCACTGAATCCACTGGCTTTTGTTTTCCTTTCCAGCAGGGAAAAAAATAAATTACAAATGGTTCACTATGTATAGGTAAATAAAGAAGAATCCTGGAAAGGGATCATCCTATCCAGCAGGACAGACAGGAGACCCAGCTTACCTAATGACATGGCTGTGGTCACCTCCTGAAGCACGTTCAGAGCCGGAGCAGAGGTTAGCCAGTGTCTGGGACAGGGATTGCAGCTCTCCTCTGCTCAGTTTGCAGACACGTGGTGACTGAGCTGCATAAAGGCTGATGCTGTCTATATTTTATTTTGTGGGTAGTGCGGGCTGTTGGTTTTATTATTTTCTCTTTATGCAAGGCTGACAGGGAGCGTAGAGCTGGTTGCTGGGCAGTGGGGATTGCAGTTGGTAATAAAGGTCTGTTTTCTCACTTCCTCTATTTTTGTCTCTGGGCAGGATGAGGCACATCAGGGGAAAATCTGACTTGAAACAGAAGCTCAATTTTTGAGTTGGAGTTAGACAGTCCTGCTGAGAGAGGTTTGCTCACACCACAGCTGCCCGTCACCTCGGGGCACGGCGCGGAGGCTGCTCGCGCACGGCAGCCCCGGGGGTGCCACGTCTCTCCTGGACAGGTCTGGGGGGGGATGGTATTACTCCAAACCCCTCATTAGTTTGCCAAGTGACATTTTGATGCCTGGGGCAGGATATCTGCTTGGTTGTTCCCCAGCTTCCACACGTCTTATGAACATACTGAAAAATTGACATATATCATGGTCCTTGCCAGGCATTGGAGTCAGGACTCCTGGGTCTTATAGCTTTTCTTCCTCTTTCTGGCACCTCTGGAAATTCTGTGTATCCTGTGAGCACAGACATGTCTCTGTGTGTGAGACCCTGCTGGTGGTCTGTTATTTGCAGGGGCATTTTTTGCTTGCAAGGAGACTTTTGCAATCACCAAGTGCAAACTGCTCTCTGGAAGAACTCTGGTTTTGGTACAAATCTCTGAATCTCTCCAGGTGAGTCTCTTTTCAACAAGGTCACCGGATATCCTCACATCTGCTCAGATGAGGAGATGAATGAATCCAGCTGAGCTGCATTTTGTATGTGCCCTCTCTAAAATGAACTGCAGAGCTGATAAATTCTTCACCCCTTGCCCTTGCCAGCTCTATGAATTGCAGCTTCTTCCAAAGCTCAAGTGAAAAGTGCCGGAGTGCCACGGCACCACTGCAAGTGTCAGCTGAGGGACAGGCTGCAACAAGTCTGAACATGTACCAGAGCCACTGTCCAGCCTGGGAGGGGGATGCCAGTCCCTCTACTCCAGGCACAGTGCTGGGATGTGGGTTTTTTTCTTGTAATTTCAGTTGGAAGCAATGGAGAATCAGTGCTCAGCACTGCTGGAGGCAGGAGGGAAGGACTTGTCCCCTCGGGATTGCTGGTCAGTAGATGTTGCAGCAAGAGTCTTTAGCTGATATTAATGGATTTTGGTTTTTTCTGTATAAAGAAGATCAGAATGTGGCCTGGGGTGAGGGTGTTTGTGCTTTGGCAGTGGGTGTGAAAGGAGAAACTCCAGAGGGTTGGGCGGCAACACGCTGGTTCTGTTCTCTTCCGTAGATGGCCTTCCGGAGACACGCTGGGTGAGTGGAAAATGTAATGAAATTCCCAGAGCCTCCTGGTGCACTACCAAGGTATTCCTGCCAGCTTTCCAGCCCGAGATGTTGGTGCAGCTGTAGGGGCCTGGGCCACAGATAGAGGTGATTGCACATTAACCCCCACCAGAGCAGGATTACTGAGGGAGAGGTTTTCTTCACCCAGGAAATAGCCCACATTGGAGCCACGCTTACCTTTGGGGTAGAATGAGCTCAACCAAGGGCTCACAGTAGATCAAGCTCTTTTCAAACTGCCTTTATTTTTTTAGAAGCTCACTTGTTTATTCTGGTTCACAAACTGAGCAGTACAAACAACAGTAAAAATGCGATGCATCCCAAATTCTCACTGCGAGGATGGGTTTCGTGACCACTGCAGTCTGCACAAGGTCTTTAGATCCAAACCATCTGTGGGGCTCAGGGTATGCAAACTATTCGTGTTGTCTTAAAGATTTACCAGGGAGCAGGGCCTCACTGTGCCAGAATCCATAAGAAAACAGAGACCTGCACCACTGATGGTCCTGGGGGTCTTGTTTGAAGCTTCTATTGAATGGATTGATCATTGTCCTGCAGCATTTAGTGGTGGAGAGAGAAGCAGGGAGGGGGTTTAACAAGTGTCTCATATGGTTTGTGTTGTCTCTGCTATGCTGAACCTTCCTTTCTGCTCACACAGCAGGGTTTTGCTTTGCCTCTGTTTCCTTTGTGCAGATGGCAGCAATAGGTTTCGTTCCCCCCCAGACGTCAAATTAACAGCCTTGGCCAGCTTTCCTTTGCTGGCTAGTTTTGGGTGGTGCTGGAGGATTGCTCCACTCAGTACATTTCCAAGTCTGGCTTTTTAAGCCAAGCTCTATGAAAATAAACTTTTTTTTTTTGTTGTTTATTTGTTTGAGAAAAGGGACCTTGGGAAAGCAGATATGAAATTCTCTCTGACTATTTTGTCCGCTGAAGGAGCTGGCTTTGAGTTGCATTAGAATAGCAGATTGGCTTCTTGCACAAATCTCCCACAAGCAATGGGCTGAATTGGGAAAAGCTGGTGGGCAGAGGTACTGGAAACAATCTTCTGAGTTACAGCATCCACAGGAGGGCTAATGAAAACTCTGGCCTCATTATCTCCGAACTCCACAGCAAAGCTTTTCAATCCACCCAGTTGCACTGATCAGCTTCACAATACCACAGTATCCTGAGCTGGTGAATGTGCAAGATGATTTTCCTCTTCTTTCCTCAGTCACAGTAACCCAAATCAATATCAAGGAGCAGATGCAGAATGGCAGCCCCTCACCATGCTCCAGTGGCACGAGTACCAACACTTCGCTTGCAGAGAAATTGGTGATCTGAACTGGCAGTGCTGATGAAAGTGGATCTGAACCAGAAACAGGTGAAGAATTGACTTTTTTGTCTTCCAAAAGTAAGAACCCAACTCAAAGACACAAGCAGAAGGTTTCCTAAACCTTTGCAGAAAGCTTGTGGGAGGGACACAAGCTCAAACTGAGCCAAGTGCTCCTGAGCCCTTGTGCCTTTACTACATATAAATAAATCGTGTATATTTATAGTAGATATAGTTTATATGCTAAGGGAACTTAGCACAAATCTGAAGTTCTTTCATTGCCTGCCTGTGTGCCTTTCTAACCCAAAAAGCTCTGCTCTTGGCATCTTTCTGTAGTACAGCAGCATGTGTGGGCACATCTAGGTTGGAAGCTTAGTGCATACTTGGTGCATTCTCACCTTCTGGGTTTTACTTTGTGGCAGAGACCTGTGCCATGCCAGAGACTGCAGGACCCGGGCTTTGGGCCATCTCCTCTATCTTGAGGATGTAGTTTGAAATACTCACTCATCAGGTGTTTCATTTAAACTTGGTCCTACTTGAAAAAGAACCCGTGTATCCAACACACTGCCATGCCAGGAACAACAAAAGCTCCGGAGCCTCGCATTTGTTTCTCACATGTGTTCCAGGACTGCTCCCCTCAAACCTCCTCTCTGGTTGTTTTCATCTGTTGCTGGAGCCATATGTCTCTGAAGGAAGGACCAGCTCTGCCATTTGAACAATCCTCCTCCATCTGCTGCTCCTGCTCCTGGAGCTGTGTGTGGAGTGGCAGCGCGGTGATGCCAGGCCTGCAGACACTTCCTCAGTCTATCTGTCACTGCTGTGTTTCCAGTGAGCCAGGCTAGGGCAGGTAGCACCAACTTGCATTTTAGTGCTGGGCTTCAGAGCTTTCAGTTTGTCAGAAATAAGAGCAGTGCCATCAGCAATGAAGGCAGCTGGATAAAAATCCACTGGGCATTCAGAGCTGCTGTTCCTGGGGAAACAGCAGGTTGCTGCTGTTGCTTTGAGTTAGTTCCCAAACAGGGTCTTTACAAGCCTGCCCTCACCATAAGGAATAAGATCATGGACAGAATCTAGTCAGATCTACTCCATATTTTCAGTTCTCTGTAGGCTAAACCTATGTTCCCGGTTTAATTTCTATCTGCAGTTGGACTTTTATTTTAGTGGAAACTATAGTCTGCACAGCAGGCCTCAGATTTCATGGGGGGTTATGCAGAAAGGACTCAGAGATGTATCAGAAGTTTTCTATCCTTATCAATGTGCAATATTAAGGGTAAAACCGGGCACCTCTCACAGCACTGGAGAGGCCAGAAGGTTTCTGTTGCTCTCTGTGGGGTTTTAGGGAGATGGATGTGGCCTGCACAGCCTGGAACACAAGTTGTTTGTTTTAATTTACAAATTAAAAATAAAACCATGTTTATTTGCATCAGTTGAGGGGTCTTTTGCTCACAGCTGCTTAAAAAGCAAGCTCTGGCTGCCAAGTAAAATAAAGTTTAATGTTACAACGTGGATTGGGAAGGGCAGAACTGGAAATTACCCTGCCAGCAGCCAGACACTGTAGGTACAATATTTAGAAATCCATGTGAAGTGCAGAACTCGGCTGTGGCTTGTGACAGACGCAGGACTGAGGTGCAGGAAGGTGTTGCAAAATGCCAGGCACCTACAGTGAGAAACCCCATGGCTGTGAAGGTGAGGGAGCTGTGTCCTCAGGGAGGCCCTTAGGAGCAGCTCTCTCTTGCCACACAGCAGCTGCCAACCCATGTCTGGCATTGCCATTATGGAAAACTGGTCAGGAGGTGGCTAGAATCCCTGCTTGCCTTTTAGTCTTCTTTTGTCAAGCTTTGTGCTCTGGTGAATGCTGGAAAACATGCTTGTTATGTTGGGCAGTGGTTTGCTCCTAAAAATTGATGAGGAGAAAGCTCCTCTTCCCAGGGCTGCTTTCTCCTCTGGCCATGTGGACGTGTCCAGTGTCTGTGAGGTCCGTGGGGGCTGGAGCTGGGCACTGCTCTCTGCCTGCAGACACCCCCAGGGCTGCAGGCAGGACACTTGTCAGGCAGGGATCTGAGGTTTTCATCTCTATTCGAGGCCAGTGAAGTGGTTTGTGGGGCAGTGATGGCTCGTGTGGTCTCAGCTGTGTTTCATCTGACTCATTTCTGCAGTGGAATAAATGAGCAGGGTCTAAATGTTGCTTTACTGTGGCTGAATCTGAAAGCCTGACTATCAGAACACACAGTGTGGGGCTAGGTATTGTATTTATTTACAGACTTCCCCTGCCCTTAGGGGATAATTGCAGGAAAAAAGAGGGAAGGTAAGGCAGAAGAGGCTGAGGGAGGCTGGTGTGCTTGACAGCTGCATGCAGAAGTTTAAGCCAGATCTTTTGACACCCAGCAGAAAGACTGCCTTTCCTCTTGTTATTGACAAGGAAACCTGGAGGAGTCTGGCTGAGAGGCAGCCCAGAGCAGATGGAGACAGTGTCCCCTGAGCCCCGGAGTCTCAGGCTGGGTGTGTTGCCTGCTCTGGGTGAGGAAGGTTTCCTGCAGAGCAGGTGCTGCCATTCCCTGTCTCCTGCAGCACGACAGGGCCTGTTTTGTGTTGTGCAGCCTTTGTTGCTGGTCCTCCTCAGCTCTGGATTGCTTTGTGACCATAATTTAACAAGGCAGTTTACAATGGCTCTGACACCATTTGGGTAGATGAAGTTGGCTCAAAAAGCATCCACCCACTTGCTAAACAATGCCTCAGGCTCTGAACGCATTAAACTTGCTCTGCTCTGCTGCCTACATGCAGCTTTCCAGGTGGAGTTTGTTTTTGATGTTATCCATCCCCCTTGATGGCCCTGGAGCTGGCTAACTCTCACTCTACCTCCCATCTCTCCTGTCTATAATTTGTTGCCTAATTTTTGGGAGCCTGCTCGTTGCAAAGTCTTGCACAAGCAGGGAATGGTCTTTGCTTCAGGAAACATCTCTGCCTGTTCAGCTGGGCAGTGAGTGCAAGACCAGAATTAAGATTTTAATGAACAAAGAAAGGACACTGTACATATATTTGTTGGAAAACTGAGTCCAGTTAAGCAGTTACCTCACAGGGGTGCTAAGATGCCCTGGGTTAATGCAAATTCTATCCCCATTTTGTTTAAGGATTGGTGATTTGGTGCTGGATTTGATTTCCTGGAATTGCAGAGACATGAAATTGTTGAGAAACCTTGATTTAAGTTCAGTTTGATGTGATGGAGACTCCAATTCTGAGTCCAGCTTTAAAAAAACCCAACAATCATCCCACCAACAACTACTTTCTTTTTTTAACCAGAAGCATATAATCTTCCTTGGAAGTTTCCTTAAGCACCAGAAGGGCGAAGAGGTGGATGTTGTGAGCTAGAACACTTTTGGTGGCAAGGATCCTGCTTTTTTGGACTTTGCTAATGCAGATCAACGTGTGTATATATTGAAACTCACAGTGAGTAGAGAACAAACAGCTGTCTGCCATCCTGACACAGTTGGCGGGGAAATGGCCCAAACACAGAGAAGTCTTAAAAAAAAAAAAAAAAAAAAAAAAGAGAGAGAAAAAAAAGGGAGAGAGGAAAGTGTCTGTCTTCAAGTAGGTTTGAAATAATGAAAAGAACTGATGTGCAAAGCGATTAAGAGATCTTTGAGGATCAAAAGCCTTGATTCAGTTTTGCCAATGGAACAAAACTTTTCATCTGTTCTTATGTGGACCTTAAAGTAGGGCAGAAGGGTGTAGTTTTTAAATTATTTCATTTCAGGATTTACTTTGGGCAGGGGGAAAGGGTTCTTTCTGTTTGTTCTTGCTCTTGTTATTCAGTGTCCTTAACACAAAAGGCCAGCCTGGCTCTGAAATGAAGAGCAGGGTCGTTCTATGAACTGGTGGTTCATTAGTCTCCTTTTGATATGTCAGAACAGTAAGGGACCCTTTTATTTTTTTCTCCCTTTCTAGTGATGTCTGTGTTCTTAAATCAAGACATCTTCCCTCATCATGCTGCAGAGGCTGAATCTTTTTCAGAGATTTCCTAAGTGGGTTGTACCAATAACGTTCATCTCGTGCACACAGAGCAGAGTGTCAAGAGTTTGATGCATGAGGAAGCCAAACCCAAAGGTTTTCAATGCTCTGTGCAGTAAATCCTACTCCCAGCTTTGTGTTCAGTTGGAGCTGGATGCCCCCCACCAGGTTATCTCTGTGCCTGTTTTCCCTGGTAGCCTCTTGCCAGCAGGACCACAGAGCAAGCCTTGGGAAGGTGGATCAGGGAGGCTCAGAAGTGCAAATCTCTGCATTCCAGCACCACCAGCTCAGGAGCAATGTGTCCTTTCTTGGGGAAAGGGTGGTGGAAGTGGCAGCAAAAGAAGATGAAGGGATCTGGGGCTGTGAGAGTGAAGGCAAGAGATTGGGAAGGAGAGGACAAAACTCAGGAATGTCCTTGTGTTTGGGTTTCTGCAGGGGACAGTGGAAGAGCTCCCTCTTCCTGTCCCAGCCTGCTCTAACCATTGTGGAAAAAGCCTTCCTTGCAGGCCAGAGTGTCTCTGTCCTGGCATCCATGAGGAAGGCATTTCTTTCAGCATGGATTTGCAACCTGGAGGATCCACAGGACACCATGGATTTGCTCTGTAGGTTCACCAGAGCAGCTCTGTGGCACCACACACCATCACTCATGGGTTGGGTTTCACATCTGATGTGCAGGTTTGCTGGGTTTAATGACAGGAATCAGCTCAGTGGTGGAAGTTGTGTGTTGGCCCTGCCTTGTTGCAAAAGAGCTGGTGAGAGCAGAGAGGTTGTGTGTCCCTGTTGCCATTGCTGATATTCAGGAGCAGCATCTGGTGCCACAGGTGCTTCCTGTGACCTGGAGCTGATGCACTTCTGCTGTGTGGTTTCCTGCCCTGTCCTAGCTCAGGTCAGGTGGTAGGTGTGCTCCAACCTCTTCAGGGGGGCATCTGTGATAAAAGCCTGTGCTCTGCTCCAAAATGTAATTTATACAAGTCATATTTTGTCACCACATGTGCAGCAGAGGTGGCAACTCCCATTTCTGCTGTTGTGGGAACCACATCCGTGCGCCACACAGACCCTGTCACGCTCTGGTGACAGAGCAGTAGCACTGCTGGAAGCCTGAAAACAACATCAGCAGAAGCTGAAAGCTGCATATGGCAGAGCAATGTTGTTGGTTGCAGGCTGGAAAAGTTCTGCTGGTAAAAATTTCTAGCAAGGTGTGGACTGCAGAATAAATTCATCTGCTTCTTTCTTTGAGTTGCCTCTAGATTAGCTCTTTCTGCCTGATCCAGCACTCCTGTGTCCATATCCATGGCAGGAATGAAATGTCACCATTGATACAAGCCTGATGTAAAAGTCTGTAATTACAAGCCATTTTGTGAGCAATATGATGGGTGAAAAAAATGACCTCCTATGGGCTGGTGATCTCCACCCTCTTGGCCTTGAAAGCAGGCATACATTAATTTACTGCATACATTAATCTGCTGCATACATTAATTTACTGCATAATTTTTATGCTGCTCTAACATCATCATAAGCATGTGTCATTTCGGCATATTATCAATTCTAATACAGCTGTGAGCAGCAAAATAGAGTGAGGAGAGCCTTGGTGCCTGCCTTTGGGTTGAGGGTGGAGATTGGATTGTCCATGTATTATGTTTTGACAGTAGCTTCTCTCTGGGTGTTCACGTAAATAGTTATTTTTAGGAAGATCATATATTTCCCAGTAATTGTTTTAAACGCATCAAAGAGCTCACAGATATAAAGCCTGTGATTTATGGGTTCCCGCTACTTTTTAATAGCTGAACTTAAATCCTAGATTCACTGAAGCCATTTGGAAAATTGGGATTATTCCAAGCTGGAGCAAAGGGAGGGAGACTGGTATTTTGCCAAGATCAGCAGTGATTCATTCCTACATTCGTGCTCAGCATCCAGTGAAGGGCAGGAGCTGGGAATGCTGTAAGGAGAGCTAGCAGGAGATTATCATGTTGAAGGTGAATCTGCCCTCCTCGCTCCCTCTGCTGCTAGATAAGGTCTTTTCAATGAGAAGGACCAAATTCTGTCACGTTTTACTTTCATCCCCTCTAAAAGCTGATTTATTCATACAAGTTCCTAGCCAACTAACTTGCCTCCTGACTCTAAGGCGTAGAGAGAACTGAATTTTGGCTGTTCCAAGAATGTCCCCATAGGGGTGAAGGACTGGAGAACACCTCGTGATAAATATACTCTGGAAATCCCTTACAAAGAGATGTTTTAGTGACTGCTTGGAATGAAGCAATGTCTGTATCAGGTTAGCCCAGCAGGCTCTGGCAGCCTGAGTAGGGGCCCTCAGGGACCTGTAAGGGCACAGGCTGGACCCAGGACTCAGTGCTGGCACATTCTGTCACGCTCCAGTGGTATTTGGCCCCTGGACACCCTGAGTGAGAGGTGATCGCAGAATAAATCAGATTGCTGGTGGTATCATTTAGGTTATGTGATAAATCTTGAAGTAATAGAAAAAGTGGAAACTTGCTGTGGTCTAAAGGTTTTGTTTAGCCTGAGGACATTTGTGCTTTTGGTGCCTGCACCAGGGTTTACACTTCATCTCTGGGACATACAGCCAGGCCAATGGTCACTGGTCCTGGGGTGTGAGGAGTGAAAGGGGCTGTCTGTCCATCCAGGAGCCCGTCCTTGTCTGTGCAGCTCACAGGGGCTGAGCTCCAGCTGCACGTCCAGAAGGCACGGCTGTGCTCACAGGAGAGCAAAGCTTTTACAGCTGAAATACTTCTTAGTTGTGAGCCCCTGGGGAACTTCCCTCAGAGGGTTCTGTCCTCCTTGTCCTCAGGCCAGCTGACGTTGGAGTAAAATTTCTCATCATGTTTTCGTTCTCCCAGCCCTGGGAGAGAAGGACGGGGAGTTGGTAAAGAAAACGGACCAAATATCCCAGCATAGTTCAGTCCCCACACAAAGGAAAGGACTTTGTCTTTCCTCTCTTGCAGGGCAGGGGCACAGCCAAAGCTGTGTTTTCTTCTTCTCCTGACATATCATTCCCGTTGCGTATTTTTGAAATATATTCATTCTGAGAGCACTGCTGTTGTGATCAGGAGGCAAAAATAACCAAATTTATATTTGTGGATAAAAGGCAGTAATAAACCCCCCGAATCTCCAAACACATAGAGGAGCATTGACATCTGAATACCAGAAATTCTGAGCCCTTACCTTGCTAATTCATGTGGCATTTGGAGGGGCTGTGGATTTTTATTTCATCCTGGTATTTGTGGTATTTCCTGCCATTAGTATAGGAAAACCCTTGTGTGGTAAATGCCGGCTTTTTCCTCCGTTGGTGGCAGCCACTGAGACTTGGAGTTCATGAAAGGCAAACCATCCTTTTCAATACTGAGGGATCTCTGAGGTACCTGGGAAGGAAAAATCTCATCGGGGTTGAATGAGGCTGTTGGCACCGTGACCGCTGCCAGCTGAACCGCTCCGAGCAGAGTCACATCTTGTCTCCAGATCCTGGAGTCTGGGGCTCAGAATCCATTGGGTGGCTTCAAAAGCTGTAGCTTGGAAATAGCACTGATAGTAATTTTATCACAGCCTCAAAAGGGATCTGCACATAAAGGTTTCGGGTACAAGTGTTGGCTTCAAGTCAGTGACCCAGCTTTCAGAAATTGCTGTTTTTATTGCAGATTAAACTGTGGATTGGGTCGTTTAGATTTGTAATGGAAAAATATTAGCCAGTGTACTTTCCTCCCCTCCACCCTCTATCATCAGGGCATATATCAAGTTGCACTGTCTGGCAGGGAGTTCCAAATGTTATTTGAGAAGAGGGAGGAATGCAAGCGATGTCAGCAGAAAACAGCTGAGTAGCGGTTAAATTTCCTTGGCCTGAACCTGCTCCACAGGGAAAAAGAAACGCAACAACTGGGCTTGTTTCATTTCACCCCAGCACAAACCATCCTTTGGAAACAGATGATGTTTGTGAGCAGATTCTCCTCAGAAGCTGGGGTTTTGGGATGCTGCTGGGCGGGCAAACCCTGCTCTGCTGAGGACGTGGCAGGTCGAGCTCGACAGGGCCAGCTCTGGCTGGGATCCCTGGGTGAAAGCACCGAGGCACCGGCTATTGCTGCTCCCTCCTTCATCTGCAGCCTGCCACTTCAGAGGGGCAGCTTGAGGTTGCATCTCTGTGGCCTCCTGAACTTTTTATCTACGTTGGCTTTAAAGATAAAAGCCTTAAGAGCTGGCTCGAGTGAACTTGCTGCCAAAGAGCGGTGGAGCTGCGTGCAAGGATACTGTTAGCTGAGAAGCTGGGCTGAGTTAAATGGTACCCTTAATCCCCCTGATATGGGCAGAGTCAAGTTAAAAGGTCTTCCCCACTTGGAGGGAAGGCTTTGCACGTGTAGATGCTGGTTCACTTAAGGGCAGCTCTGTGTCTGCAGCAGGAGCCCCTTCTCTGCTGGCATTTGCTCCAGTGCTGAGGGAAGAAGTTACTCCTGCAGGGGCTTCGTCACAAGTGTGGAATTTGTGGTCCATGGGGGCTTTTAAATAAACAACAATGGAGACAGCAAACAGCTAGAAACAGAACAGCTGAACAGGAGAAGAACATAAAAGTAAACATAGCCCTTCTATTAGTTCCACCAGTCAGTCTGCAGTGTCATCTGGCTTCTTTGCCCTGAACTCCCCATTTAAGCTGGATTTTGCCTGGCTATTCACATTGCAGAGATCCACATTTTGCTTCTTGTCCTTACAGCTGCTGCAGGCAACAGGAGGTTGCAGTCCCCACCATGGTCCTGCTTGGGATCCTTCTTGGCTGACTGGGACTTAGGGTCCCTTCCCTTGCTATGTTCTTCAGTTTGTCCCATTTCCTGCCTCTGGACCACTCTGATGGGACAGCTTGGTCTTCTCTACGATGAAAATCCAAGTGAGATAGGGAACAGGAGACAACATTTCTTGGATCCCTCCCCAGCTTTGTTACAGCTTCCAGGGGGAGCCTTTCATCAAGAGCTCCACTACTTAGATACTTGAGTCAGATTCTTTCCTGGTCCCTGATCTCCAAGGTTGTCTTTAGCCTAAACCAGTGTGGATGCTCCACAAATGTTTCGTATTGAAATATTTTCCAGATGTAGTGCCCAAAATGGACCAGGTACTTGGGCCTAATTCCCATTGACTTCAGGATGAGTTCTGCCACTATCATTGCAGTGTGGACAAGTGCTAAGGTCAGTTTTGGGAGCTTTTGTCAAGGAATGCAAGAGGAGCAAAACAGACCTAAGGAAGACGTGGTGTCTGCAAGCCTGTATCTGTTGCAGTCAAAGGAAGGTCCCCTGTTAATTTCAGTAAAAGGAGAAATAAAGTATAAACCAGAAAATCAGAAAATTTGCCCATGAGTATATTTTTCCTAGCAGCATAGAATAATTTCTTAAACTAAGGAAATATTCCTGATAGTTGAGATCTCTAGAAATAATGAGGCTGAGTACTTTTGTATGTGGAATTAAATTCTTAAAAAAAATAAATTATACGAATAGTTTTTCATTAGGGACTGCAGAAATGACACTGGTGTATTGAAACAGTATATTCAAGATCTTATACCAAATCCTGCTCTGAATCTTTTGCCTTTGAATGTGTTTCTTCCTCACCCCAGTTGTTAGAGTGTGCTGGTTATATTGCCTAGAACAGCCTGTTAAAACAGATACATTTTTATTTGCATGCAAATTGGTAGGAGGCAGCTTGGCTGTAAATACTGTGCTAATCATCCCAGGTTCATCAGGACCCTAATTGGCTGCGGGATTGCCTGTAACTCTCAGTACCCTGATTCAGAGCAATAGGAATTGTTGAATCTACATAATAAAGTGAGTGTGATGGAAGGTGAGCTCACACCTACTTGAGATGTGTGGTATCTTTCCCATCAAGGTCAAAGACATTTTTTTTCCTTCCAGATATACATATTCATAGAGCCCGTGCACAACTAATGAGTCGGAAGATTAAATGGTTGTGGATTAAGAACAAACCCTCCTGTTCTCCTAATTTGATTGAAAGTTTCTTGGTTCATCTGATTAGAATTGTGAATTCAAACCAGGTAACACAGGCTCCTCAGCTACCTGCAAAATGTGAGCCTGGCAGGCAGGAACAGGTTAAGGCTTCATTCAGTCCCCCCAAATCTCAGATGGATCTGAAGAAGCACTGGAACCCCCCCTGAACTTCCACAGGGAGAGACTGACCCAGGGCAGAGGGGCTGTGCTGCCAGGGTCAGCTCCCATGCAAGGTCTCCTGCCAGGATTGATTTCGTGGCAGATTTTTTAATATTACAGCACAGACATTACTTCTAGTCCCTGGTAAAGGACATACTACCTAAGATACTGACATGAGTCTTTGCTCTTGAACTGCCATGCATTAAAATATCTGTCTTTTCAACACATACTGAGTTACATAATTAGCAGCCTTGACTCAAAGGAGCCCTTGCCCTAAGCCCCGAGTGTCACAGCTTTTCCCTAAGCTTGGAAGAAGCTGTGCTGGTGCCAGGGCCTGCAGAGGGCTGAGGCATCAGCGGGCTTGGAAAACCTTGGGAGGAGACAAATGGCCAGGTCTCACAATAGGTGTGAGTCAGTCCCTTGCACTGAGGTGATTTGGCTTCCTGTTGCTCTGCTGTCTGGGCTGCTTGTTTGGGGGAACAAATCCATATTGCTGCTTTATCTGTAACACCCTCACTTCCACCAAAGGCTCCCTCTGTGCATTATTTTCCTGCCTTGTGCTGTGCAGCGTTTCCTCTGCTCCCCAGCCGCAGCTGCTCCTGCTCCAGCTGCCTGAGCCAGGACTTTTGGCACAGCTCCTTAATGAATGCTGCTCCAAGATGCTTGGCTTAACTTCATGGCACCCAGGAACATTTGTCCTTTCCCTCTAATCTCCTGAATTGCAGGAGTGTTCAGTATTTGGGCTTTAGATCCTGCCTGGCTTTATTCAGGTGTAGAAAAGGGGAGAGGAGAAGGTGCTGGAGGGTCTGTTTAAATATAAAGAAAAAAGATAATGGTTTGGGGCTATGCTGTCCTAGTTCTTTTTTTTTTTTTTCCTTTTTTTTTTTTGTGCATGCATTTATTTTAACTTTTCTGTTTGAAGGGGGAAAAGGGACCACAGGGTTTGACCTGTGCATTTAACAAAAAGAGAGCACTGAATGAGAGGATTTCAAGAAGTTTTCACAGGTGTATTAAAACAGCACAAGATTCCTGTTTCCTTAATGAAAATGGGAGCAATGTGTGTCTTTCCACAACAGATATGAAACAAAGAGAATTAAGAAATGTGTTGGCATTCAAAAGAACAGGAAAGTAACACTGTTCCTGTCACTGTTAGAAGGTTAAAATCCTGCCTGGCAGCCTATAAACTATTTAAATGATCCTACAGAAATTCCACTGACTGAATCATTTTTGGGATTTATAGCTAAATCCTTCACCCCAATTGAAGACCCAATGTACTCACAGCCCTGCCGGAAAATACACCTTAATGAGGGGAAATTGTAAAACAGGACTGAAAAAAAAACCCTCTTCAGCAGAGGTCCTTGCTGCAGTCCTCACTTCACATGGCCATTGAGATGATGGCAGCTGTGCTGCTGTGATCATATGTGACCTAGATTTTCCTCACAGTAGTCCTGTGCTCTCCCTGATCTTGTGTAGGCCTGAATGAATTGAATAGGAACATTTCTGGATGCTTTCAGAGAGCAATGATATCTTTTTCTCTCTCTCTCTTTTTCTTCAAACCACAGCATCTGTTCCCCTTGTGGTTTTCTCCCTTTGCTCTCACTCAGTGCTTGTGAAAGAGGACAGGGCTGGTGTAGCTTTAATTTGGGGAATGGTGGATGGGGAAATCAGGGCAGGTGTGATCCCTCCTTGGTGTCCTGCAACAGCAGAGGGTGAAACTCGAGTCCATGGATTTTAGAACTGAATGTGTACAAAGGAGGGGAGGAGGGCAGCTGGGAAGGTCGAGGGGTGAGACTTGCAGCATCAGGGAGCCCTGAGATTCTGCACAGGGTATCAAGAATGCCTTTAGGTACCATTGACACTAAGTTCTTCTGCCTGGGCTCAGAAATTATCCTATGCAAGCTCCTAATTCTCTGTGGGAGAAAAGTTAGAGAGGCTGAGCTCCTCAGTGCATGTCCAAGCTCTTGTTAATGCAGTTTGGCTGGATGAGGTGTGGGCAGGAATGAGCTCGTTGCATTCCAGTGCCCAGCAGAACATCTGAGACCATCTCTGGCTCTGGTGTGGAGGTCCTGGGGCTGCTCTCCTCTGGACATGGCTTTTGACTTCTCATTTCCCAGCTCTGACACCAACACTACCTCTGTAGGTGAACAAAAATCTCTCCATTTGGAGGGTCTTGGTTGAGGTACTTGGGGGAAACAAAACAGATCTGGTTTGATTTCCCTTGGGGGGACAATGAGGCCTTGCATCAAGAAAGGCTGAAGTTATCTGTAGGGCAGTCTGCTCCTATTCCCTTCCCTTCCCTTCCCTTCCCTTCCCTTCCCTTCCCTTCCCTTTTTCTTCCTTTTTGGGTTAAGATGCCAAACTTTTTAAACTGAAATCAAGCAAGTAGCACTTACAGTCAGAGTCCAGTGGAAAGTTTTAGATACTGTTCTGGTGGGAATAAAAATAAACACTTATTCTCTTTCTCAGTTCATATGTAGAATAAATTGTAATGATCCCATCATCTGCTGTGCAGAAAGCCGTAGGGACAACTTCTCTTTGGTGCTGTCTTCAGTTACAGAACTGTTCTGACAGTGGCGAGTGAGTGTTACAGGTGGTGGGTGGGGGTTCCTTCCGAAATTTTATATAACTCCAATATTATCTGTTCCTGTGATTGACTTGACACATGAATTCAAAACAGTTGGAGCTTCTCTCCCACTCTGGTGTAGCAAACTGGATGTGAAAATGACACTTCCCCCTGGGAGCTGATAGTTTGCTGTTCCATGCATGGTGTTGGGTTCCTTTGTTCGCTGAATGTGGCACTTGGCAAGTGGTTTTTGCCACTTCAGGGTTGTCAGTTCTGTCTGCTAGAGGCCAAGATAAAGCTTCACAAAAAGCCTTTCACTCCAAACAAATCTTCTCTGTAATGCACTGACTCGATGACAAAGGCACCAGGAGCTTAGGGGTGGTTTGGATTTCTTTCCACCCCAAAGTGTGCACTCTTCCCTTGTCATGCTTTTATTTTAATGTGGTATTTCCTACCCTGCTGTAAACACCGGGGTGGTTTTTATCTTGTGACTCGGCAGCGCTTTGCCACGACATTCCTTTCCTAAAGCGTTGCTGATAGCGCTGGATGTGCTGCTGCCGCTTCCAAGGCTTATCAGAGGGTTTGTACCAGGAGCACTCAGATAATCCCGGGAGGGGAGGGATGCATTAGCAGCAGGAGACCTGTATGAAGCACTGTTGTGATACATTTGTGACCGAGAGGATGAAACACACGGGAACAAACCCGTGGAACTCGGGAGAGCTGGGGTTTCAGCACAGCACGGTGAGGCAGTGTGAGAAGTGTCCTGGTCCATCCTGGGACTGTTCCAGCCACGGAGTGACCCTGGTTACTCACGGACTGCACACTTTTTTTTGTGCAGGGCTGGGCAGCAGCACCTGCCCTGAGCCCAGGGAGCTGTGGACACTGGGCATTGCAAATGTAAGGAGTGTTCATGCCAATGAACCTTGCTTGGCTCTCGATTTTACTTGGAGAAAACATGAAATTTGCCATAGGGTTCACAAAGGTGCCTGAATAGAGATCCTCAGCAGCCATGACGTGATCCATCTTAGTGGAATTAGCTTTGCCTGCTGATGTGAAGCTTCATTTTTCATTGGATTTTATTAAGTTGTATTATTCTTTACACATTAGCAACATAAGGATTCAGACATGGATTCAGAATTACGGTGCTTTCAAATTGTATGCAAATGGTCTGACTGGAGTAATAAGTTGACATTTTGGCTTGGTTTTACTGGCTCCTGTAACACAGAACACAAATCACAAACCACCCAAAGGTACTGGATCCTCTTCTGTGCACCAGGATTTTTCCATGCAGTCTGGCAGTTGTCTGAATGCTCAGCTCCTAATGAGAAGAATAGGAGTGATACATATACAGGGACAAGGCAAAAGCCATAATTCATGGTCAGACGGGACTGAAAGGAAACTTTCCTACTGAAAGGTCCTCTCCTGTGTATTTTGTCAGGACTGTCACAACCTCCAGCTGCCAGAACAACCTCTAGGGCAGTGGGATAACTAAATGTAGGAAGACAGCAGTAGTAGGCAATGAATGTGCAAAACTGGAGGTAAAGTACATGCAGTCCAACTGCAGAGCCAATTATAATCAATGTAGGTTGTTTTAGGGACTTTGCAGAAACCAGGATTTGACTTCACAAGATGAAATGAGAAATGTAACAGGGATGAAGAAAGGCGTTACCACGCTATTCATAACACTCCTTGTTAGAGGCTGCCAGCTTCTTCCTGCATAAACCAAGGGAGCTACAGGTGATGGAAAAATAAATTGGTCCCTGTGGGCACAGTGATTTTGACTGTACATGTGTATTAGAGATGAGGTCGATGTGCTGTGAACTGCAGGTGAAATGGCAACAGTGGTACCTGGAAACGTGGTGTTTGTCAGAGAGGCTGGAGAGATGGTCAGGGAGTAATGGTACATTTTATTCAGGCTGAGGCTAAAATGAACCTTCCCAAGAACACAGAAATTGCTTGTTGGAAGAGTAAATGGCAGATTGTGTGAATGCATCTGAATTTTCTGTCCTCTTCTCACAGTTGTACCTTGCAATGGGGGGCTTGTGGAAGCTGTAGGAGAACATTGTGGTACAACAGAAAATTGGATGTAATTTCCTGCAGGTCAAGCCAGCTCCTCATTGCTGGCTCATCTCCTTGTGTGCATTTTTGAAGTACTGGGCTTTATACGGTCCTGAAAAACGTCTGCAGCTTTTATCCCCCCTCCCCATACAGCTTTGGCTTCAGCCTGAAGCACAGTTATGTGGGCAGGGAGAAAATGTTCTCTAAATGAATCCATCATAAACATAGTGCCTGTCCTGTAATGATTGGGATTGGAGAAGAACAGACTAATAAACCAAAGTCATTTATTTCTTTCCTTCTTGTGGATTACGTGCTGAAGACCTCTGAGAAGTGCCTCTATCTCCCAACCCTGAATTTGTAGCTGAGGTCACCTCACAGCCTGTATTAGGGCTGCTGAAGGAGAAATACTTGCTGGGTTTGCCTGGACACTCTCAGCCAGGGTAGGTTTTCAATCTTAATTGGGCAGGTCCAATGGTTTTCAGTAGCTTTTCTTGTCTAGAATAAAGGAATATCTAGACCAGGATGCTTGTGACCACCCTGCTGAGGCTCTCTGGTCTCATGAGGGGTTTCTGGTCTGTGTTTATCCCTGGATGTTTGGTTCCAGGTAACAGCACAGAGCTGCCCATGTGGCCCTGGAGAGCAGCTGTGACAGGGCTCTGGGTGCTGCACTTGCATGGTTGGATCTGGACTTGAATGAGGTGAATGAATGCTGACAGAGAGGGAGCAGGCTTGTCTGGAGGGTTTGCTTTCCAAGATGTGGAAATCCAAGCAAAATCTGAGATCTGAAAGCTGCTTTCACTCTGTTTGAACTGCCCAGAGAGAAATGGGCATGGCCAGAGCTTGTTCACACTGCAGGTTCCCAGTGAGCTCAAGGTGAAAGGCAGCTTTCCTCAGCCCTGTCCCACCAGGAGTGGGATAGTGTCTTTTTATCTTTCCCATGGCCAGTTTTGAGTTGACAGCTTTATATCCAAGAGTTTTGCTGTGATCCATGAAGAGCTTTGTGCAGCTTCTCTCAGCTCTCTTACCAGCACGAAGGCTCTCTCTTAGGATTTGGGTTCTAATAACTAAATGGCAGAGAAGAATCAGCCTCGGGGGGTTAATTTAGTGCCTCCTTTCAGGCTGCAGCAGATGATGCTCTTCTTTAGAAATGGGAATCTAAGCTCACCTGTTGTAGTCTGTGCTCTCCCTGATGACTGTGTAGGATCAAACCAGTTTAAGGAGTAAAACGTCCCCTTCCAAGGGAGCTCACTGTGTATTCATGGTGCTAGAAAACACCTGGATGCTAAAGCAGTGCTTGAATTATAACAGGAAAGAATGAAAATTATGATCTGGGTATTACATTCATATCAAAATCAAACAGTCTCCACTTCAACTATGGAAGACTTCCCATGGCCTGAAGGGCCATGACATCACAAGAAGTGCTGTCCTTTAGGCTGGTTTGAGTTTGTTTATTGTATTAATTGTGCTCTACACCCCCAAATTAATGGCAAATTAATAACAAATTACACCCCGAAATTAATGATTGTGCAATGTGTTGCTGTTCCATCCATGAGATTCTTGGTTGTCTTGAATTTTGGCAGTACCAGACTCTTCTTCCATTGCTCTGAACTCCTGCCTGGCTTTCCCCAATCCACTGGCCATGGCCAAGAGCTTCTCTGATCCCTGAGGAGCTCATCCATTCCCTTCAAGCTGCACAGCTCTCCCATCTCTCTTCATTCTCCTTCTCTTTTCCTCCTCACCATCTTTGCTCTGCACAAATTGCTCCCAGAATGGAGCAGTAGATTTTGCACAGAGGAGAGATCACATAGGACAAATCTATGGAGCTGTTGCCTCTCCCTCAAGTTGTTTCCTTCACTGTCACTTTTCTCCCCAGGCTCTGTAGCCCAAACTCTCCCTGGCCTCCACAGACTGAGGACAGAGAGAGCAGGAAAATGTTGCCTCAGATTAATTCTTCTCTCCAGTCCTTTTCTTGTATCTCCACATTTTCTCTCTCTGGATTATTGCCTTTGGGGTCAAAGGCGGGGGGGTTGATACTGTTCAGACAAAATGATGGTGGAATATAACATTTGGTAAGTGGATCACCTGTGATCTTGTCTTCACAGCTCTTTTTCTTATGCTTACATCTTGAATGTGAGATTTGGATTTGCACATTTTCCTTCCTCTGCAGCACAGCCACACTGTTACAAAGCATTGACTTTATTGTATGTAACAGGTCCTAGAAAGTTGCTTAGATCTTTATTTCTTGGCACAAATAATGTGGCACGAGCATTTTCAATGCTGCCCTCATAATGAAGGGAGAACTTTTTGCTGGAACTCTACAATCATTTTTAGAAAAGAATTTGGAGCAATAAGAGTGAGTGACAGTTCTCCCCTCAAACCTTTTCTATTAACTGACAGAAAGGATGCCATTTGCTACCTTTGCAAATAAAATGAACAAAATAGTGTGAGCCATACCTGAAAATACCATGTAAAAAGTGGTAGTAAAAGGCAGCCCTGGTATCTGTTGAGAAAGGACAATGTTCTTATTCAGTCTCAGCCATGATGAGAATCTCACCTTCCAGACCTGACTACACCACAGGCTATTTTGAGGAGAGAGTCTCTTTACATTGCCTGACTGTACAAGGCTTTTAAAAAATAGATATTAAATGTAGGCAAAACGATTACATCCCAAAAATTCATGCATGTAAATGAAAGCTCCTCGAATCTTTGAAAAATCTTCCTTAATATTATATAATAAGAAATACATAACTGTGCCTATTTTTGCCATAATTTTCTTTCATTTGATGACATTCAATAGTAAGATTTATTATTACCCGCATGGAAAATATCCTGCCTGGGGGTGGTTGAAATAGATCTTGCAGAAAAGTCATCAATCAGCTCGTGTTTATCTCTTCAGAGATCAGCGATATCAGTGGCAGGAACAATTCCAACCAATTCAAGAGTATTTACTGATAATAAAAGGAAATGTTCATGGGGCTTTGTGCTGCATCCTTGCCAGGGGTCACACAGCGTTTTTGCAGAAGGGCTGATTTACCGAGGCTCATTGGAAGGTGAGGCAGGGAGGGCTCGGAGGTGTCCAAGCCCTGCTCACCCAGGACAGGAGCCCTTGCCCTGACACCTCTCTGGCCACTGCTCCCTCTCTGGGAGAAGCTCTAACTTCCCTTGCAGAGGGCTTGAAGATAACATTGGTCTCCCTGTCCCCATTGCTAATGAGCTCAGCTAAAAGGATCTAAGACAAAAAGATCTTTTACATCAGCTGAATTGCATGCAAAATTATTGTCTTACATTTCCAAGGAGTGAATTGTAGCTTCTAACTGAACTCTGCTATAATTTTAAAGCAAAAGGTCTTGTATTTGTGTCCCTGATAGAGAGGGTTTTTCAAAAGTTTATGACAGCATTCAGAATATTTATAGGTATTGACTGCAGGGTTCAGGACAAAGATCTGTTGTCCTTGAGGCAAAATAACAACCCTGACTTTACCTAGTATTTGCCTCTTGGTGTAATCAGTCTGGAACTAAGACTGCAATTGTTACCTAACCCGTGTATGACACAAGGGTTTTTTCCTCTCACTTTTGCTTTTTTTTCTTTGTAAAATTCAGTATTTATATTTACTGAAACAAAGAGCACTTTTGAATCTCAACATGAAGTGTATGATTTTTAAAAAGTTATAAAGGGGTCTTTTTTTTTTAGTTTAATTTCTATGTTTTTGTCTAAGGAAATTCACTGGAACATTCATTTCTGTTCGAGAGGAAACTTGCTCTGTGTGGACAATAAAAATGTTAAGATCAGGATGAATGTCTATGGGAGATAATAATAATGAATGAAAAAATGCATCAGTCCAGCACTCATATTTTCCAGGAACTGCAAGAACTCAGTTCTGGGTTGTGTTTTAAATCTGAGCCCCATTGTCCCTGCCTGGGTTCCGAGTCTGTCGGAAAGACTTCTCCTTTGTTCCTCTGAGCCGCTCCGATCGCAAGCATTTGGACCAGTTCCATATTTTAAGCGAGAATTTTAAGCTGTACATGTATTTCCACTCTTCCAGCTTTCGAATGTAAAGCAAAGCATCTTTTCCCTGTTTCCTGCTGGACATGGGCAGAGCACGTTGCCAGCAGCAGCAGTAACCTGAGCTCCGAGGGGCCAGCAGCATTTATCTGTGGTACGTGCGAGGTGCTGGGAGCAAGGGCTGCCCTGCTGCAGGAACGCGCCTTGGGAGGCAGCACAGCCAGCCTGCACCGGGCACGTGGGGGCTCTGGGGCCAGGGCTGACGTGCTTTGTTCTCCCCACAGATACAACGTGGGGGAGAACGTGTTTTTCCCCTTGATGCTGTGGCATTTGGTGGCATCAATCCAACACGGGTGCTGTCGGGGCCAGGACTGAGTTGTGCCCTTTTCAGGTGAATGTCCCGGCCTGGTGGCACAGAGGTGTTTCTCTTCCTCTCTTTCCTTTCCCAGTGGATACAGAATTTTGTACACAAATGGTCCTTCAGCTGAGGGTGACACTCTGGCATTGCCCTGTGCAGCAGGAGCTTGGGGAGCTCTTTCCAGTTCACAGGCAGGATTTGTTCCTGGGTAAAGTTACTCTCCTTGTAAGATCAGTTATTTGGAAACGCGGCCGCTCACCCTTTAAACGCCCACCAGTTAAACTTCTTGCCTTCCAAAATGCCCACATAAGGTTTGCTGGGCCAGCCCAGCACCCACCTTGTGTCCCTGTGGCTGTGCTTGCTCTCCAGTGTCACGTCATGTGTGAAACAGCCTCTCATACCAAGAACTCCGAGGGCTCTGCATTCCTGTGTCACACTGCATTTGTACGCTCGGCTCTGCTATTGACACACTGCTGGGCTGTGAGACGGCTGTGACAACACAACCTGGCAAATGTTAGCCTGGAAAATGCTCAGGAGCTCCTTGCCACCAGCAAACCTGGGCTCCCTGTGAGGTCGTTGTCAGCGTGCGGGTGAAGCCATCCAGCAGGACCGTGCTGGAGCTGCACGGAGCCTGAACTGCCGAGAGGGGACCTGGCACTGGCTGGTGCTCAAGGGCAGCTGCTGGAGCAGCTTGGGAGCAGGCAGCTCACTAGGCAGCCAGAGCAGGGCTGTGGACAGCTCACAGAGCCTGTGTGCAGGGCGGGCAGGATGCACAGCTGGGAAACGGGAGAGGGTTTCTATAAACTTCTGCTCCGAGGGGGAAGAGCACATTCAGGCGATGCCAATCCGTGGAGGAGTAAAGAAATGATTTCTGGCAGCTGAGACAGGTTTTGGGTCTGGCTAAATCTGACAGAATGCTGTGGGGGAGAACTGGAGATGTCATGGTTAATGAGTATGGAAATAATATCAGTAGCTTGGCCATCTAGGTTTTAAATGTTGTCAATCTCTAACATGCAATACTTCAGTGTAACATTTTCTGGCTGCCTAGTTTAAGGCATAAAGACAGGCAGCCTCTCAGTAATGAGTCAGTATCTATAGAGAGCAAGCTGTTGATAGCAAAGCAGAAATCTTGGCTTCTCATCTCAGCAAGTTTAAATTAATCAAAAAAGATGGTGGGCAGGAGAAGAAGAGGGGTTGTTTTCTTTTGTTTTCACATTTTTGACACACCTGACAAACTGAATTCCCCGTGATTTTTCTGCCTCCCTGCTCGGCCCACGGGAGCATTAATTCCTCTCTCCTCTCGGTGCACTCCAGCCCATGAGCTGTGCAGTGACCCTCCTGCCCAGCTCATCCTGGCATCCTGGAGTGCACTTAGACTCTGCACCACGAATGCTGGGATAAGGCAAAACCTGTTTACTGTAAACACATTCTCCCCAGCACTTCAGTCCAGCAAAGGATAATTACTGAAACTCCAAGGCAAAGGTGTTGTGTATCTCTGTACTGGCGGATGGAAAGGATCCTCTTCAGGTCTAATGAGTCTGTGGCTCTTGCAGACATCCAAGTGGGCCTTGCTGTCTCCAGAAGAGACAGAAAGTAACTCTGGGAAGGCAGAGTGTGGAATCTGACACTGCTGTGTAATTGAGGAAAAAGAGCTATATGCATTATTTATGAGCAGAAGGCTGGGCTTAATGTTAACAAGTGAGAAGAAAGTGGCTTCAAAACACTGACTTTCTGCTCTTCCCTGATTTAAATTGCTTGCATTTGAGAGCAGGAGGGCAGACAGAGCTGTTATTTATCCCGAGCCTCACTCCGTGTGTGTGGAGCTGTAGGAGACGGAGGGAGAGGCCGGGATTGCCCCGAGGAGCGCAGCCTCTGCTCGCTCGGGCTGCGGCCGGGATGTGTCACACGCTGCCCTGGAACGAGCTCATCCCCGTCTGCTCCAGGCGAAAGATTTCACTGCAAGACAGAAGCGAGCAGAATTGCTACTCTTTCGGCATTTCCACTGGGCAGGGACAGTTTTAAAAAGCTTTGGAATTTTCTCTGAATCACTCCATCCACCCGATGCCCTCCCTTTGCAACCACTGCTCAGTTTTAGGGTTGGATGAGTTGATTTTGTGGCTTTTGTTCTCTTATGGGTCCCTCACCAGCAGGGTCTGCCCTGTCGGGTGTTGCGGTAGGAGCTGGAACTGGCATGAGCCGTCCAGCTCGGGCTGTCACAAAGCCTCAATGTAAAGTCGCACAAATGTGCTGGGGCTCTCGGATTTTAGCTGTTTTCTGATTATTTTTTAAAGAAACCAGGCCTGGCTGGCTAATGAAGTTTTGCCCTTCATGATGACAACGTGTGATTATTATCAGCAAAAGATATTATGTTCCAAAGAGCACGGGATGCTGAGCTGCCTTTTTTTCCTGGGAAAACACAGCGTGGGCTGAGGCAGGGCAAGTCCCTCCCTGTGGAGAGATCACCTTCATTGCTGAGCAAATTATCACTTCATCACTGTCTGCACGGCAGTCACACCTGGGGGCAGGAGCAGGAGCTTGAACTCTCGCTGGACCTTTTTCCAGCTCAGCACATCCTCTAACGACCCCGCCACAAAGGGGGAAAGGCTCTTCTTCCCACTCCAGCCAGCAGATGTACACATTTGCTGCTGGTTGGCTTGGAGTCCGTGCTTGGCACCCTGCAGCACTCCACAGGCTTGTATTTACAGAAGTTACAGGCTTTTCTTTTCTGCAGGTCCCCAAAGGTAAAAGAACCCCCTGCTTTCTTTCCTTTTTAAAGGTCAGCAGCTTCTCCTGTCCCCATTTCTGCATTACAGCCAATGTCCTTTCTGTGGTATAAAATCGTGACTCCTCCCTGCTGTGATCCCAAGCAGCCAGTACTTTGTTTCTGGGAGGAAAATTAGCTCAGTGGGGTAAGAGGAGAATAACTAGGCCTCTGTAAAAGTCAGGAAGCAAGAAGTGAACAGCATTGCACTGGAACTGATGGGGGAAAAGTACTCTGTTCCTTTATTTCTAACACTGGCTCATTGATTCTCCTCTTGGTTCAATCAGCAGTTACTGCTTCTCCTTAATCCAGGTTCATAACTTCTTAGTGGAGCGGGTTCTTAGCAGAAATACCCCTGAGAAATCATCACAACGGGCTGGAGGGGAAGCTGAAGAACGCCGGGATCTTACCTGCATCCCAGAACGATGTCTTGGAGCTGGGAATTGCTGCTTCCAGTAGGCTTCCCTGCAAAGTCCCTTTGCAGCCAGGTTTGTGGCTGCACAGCTCGTGTGCGTGCCCAGAGGGGCCAGCAGACCTCGAGTGGTGAAAACGAGCAGCACCTTTTTCTAATATGAAAACAAGAGTGCTGCTAAGTTTTCCCTGTCCCCGAGCTTCTTATAGCAAAGAAGGTAACGGCAGGAAAGGCTAATGAATAAAGATGACTTTTGTAAAGGTGGGATTGGAACAGGAGAGGCTGGAGGTGAGGCACAGCCATGGGGGAGGAGGGAGGCAGCCCGTGCGGGGACCAGTGAGTCACGCATCCTCCAGCAGGCACTGACTCACTGGGGAGATGATCGCTCTGCTGTTCCCTTTCTGCTGAGGCTGAGGAACAGGCAGCCGGCACTCCAGTTCGTTCTGCAGGCTCCGGCTTAGAGAGAGGTGTAGAAGGGAGCAGCTGGGGACCGTGGGGCGCTGACGTGGGAGGCAGAGGTGAGCCCTGGAGCGCAGCCTGCGGCTGGTGTTGCTGCAGAGGGTCCCTGCAGCAGCTGGAGGGGAGAATTCCCTGGTGCACGGGCAGGATGTGGAACAGCGGTTCAGCTCCTACAGCCGGGCTGTGCACCGGAGTCTTCATTACCCGTTTGTGCTCTCTTTGCTGCGGGGTCAAGGCTCAGGTGCTGTCAGCACTGCTGCTCCCAACGAGGCACACGAATTCCTCGGAGCCAGACTTGGAGTGTGCCAGCTGGAAGAAGTTCCCCTGTGGACAGTTAGGTACAATCAGTGGGGATGCGGTTCTCATGTTTGTTATCTCCTGCCCAGCTCGTCATGCTTGACAGATGGGAGAACCATCAGTGAATCTGCATTATCTGCAGATTTCTAAAAGAAAATACATCTTTTTACTCCTTGTGTACACGGGAGACTGATCCTGCATCCTGAAGAGAGGGACCAGAGGGCCATGTCATTTCTTCCTCTCTGAGAAAAGAGGAACAAAATTGTCTAAAAAGAATCCAAAACGACCCCAAAAGCTGATTCTTACTCAGATTGTTGAAACTTGGAAGAGATTTCGTATGAGTGAAGTGCAGCTTCACCTGATCCACCAAGAGGTGCTGTCAGGATTTCCAGAGCAGGGAATGGCTCTGGGTGTTTGGGCAGCCAACGTTGAGGGCGTGGGCTGGGACTGCCCACTACAGCCAGTCCCAGAGCTGGGATCAGAAACTGGGATCAGAAACTGGCAGAGCATTTGCAAGCCAGAGCTGCAATTTTCTTTCGCTTTGCAAGTTTTATGTTGGTAATGTGAAGTAATTAATGAACCAGAGCAGTGCTGCAGAGGGGGAATAATTTTAATGCACTTTTTAAAGATGCTACTAAATCAATGGGGCAGTTTAAAAAGGAATGATAGCCTGGAGATTAGGAGACTTAATGGGAGAAATTAGGCAGGGTTTTGAGAGCGATCGAATCTCGAGAAGGCAGGTACTTCATGAACTGCTGTGTGGGCATTTGCATGTTCAGCATACACTGGCAAAGGCAGGACTTGCTGAGTTTTAGGCCTGACTGGTCAGACTGGGCAACCATGGTCAGAAGTGAAGGTTCCCAGGACTTGGAAAAGACACTTAGAGATTGTAAAGCACAAGCTCCACTCCCGCTTTCCCCTGTGCAGGAGCAGTATTTTTCCACTTCTGTCACAGGTCTTCTGACTACCAGGCTCAGAAGTGATGTCTACATGGGCTTTTGAAGGCAGATACGAGCTTACTCTGGCTGCTGGCCAAGAGAACCAGAAGCCATGTAGCTGCAGCTAATGTGCTACATGCCCAAATTACTGTGGCCTGCTGAGAGGCAGGATATTAGCTTGAGCTCAGGGCTCTGGCCAGCTCAGACCATGAGTGAAATAAGTTTTCCTCTGCATGCAGAAAGCCAGGAGACAAGGACAGACAGCTTGCAAAGGATTTGGAAAGCCATTTTTCTCATCAGCTAGGGCAGGTTAGCTGAGCCCAGGAAGATCAGGCAGACACAGCTCCCTGTGCACCCTGCCCCAAGCACAAAGAGCAGCACCACATGGTTGGCATCAGAGCCAGCCAGCTCCTCCTGGCCAAGGAAAATGCTCTGGGAGCTGGATCCAAGTCCTGTGGGCCTCCAGTTGGCTCCCCCTGCCACAGGCATACCCAGCGTTTCTCTGCTGTTTTGGATGGCAGTGACTCGCTGTGGACAGGGAGGGTTTGAATTCCCTCACTGGCTCAGGAGTTTCTGCAGGAAAATGTCTGCACAATGTGGCACCTGATGGTCCTGGTTGAAGTCAGAGCTGTGAATGTGTACAGGCACATACATGTGTCCAAATTTAACTAAGGTGCAAGGCTGTCTCCATTTTAGATGGAAGTCTTTGCTGGGTGGATTGGCAGGTATTTTTTTACTTCTCAAATCTTTTATATTCTTCATTTTTGAGACTGATTTGCATGAGAAATTTCACCCTTTATTATTAGTTAATGTTAATGAAGGAAGCACTGTGTGTGTGGACATATATGTGTATATGTACACATGCAGTGTGCAAGAAAACAGGGATGCTTATATGTTAGTTCATACTCAAAATTCAATCTTGGTTATCTTAGAATGGTACATAAAGATATTAAGGATCCACAGCAAAAAAAACCCTGTGTGCTAGGCACTATCATGGTGCAGTGAAGAATTTTAAAAGCAGGAATTTGAGTAACTGTCTCAGTTTCTAAGGATAGAACCATAATTTGGACAGGAAGAAGCTTTAATTAAAACAGACCCATCAGGTGAAATCCTGGCCCTATCATGGTCAACAACTCCGACTGATCCTCCACAGAGTCAGGATTTTGCTCAGATCTTGTGACATTTGCCTTTTCTGAATTTGAGGCATTAGTCCTGGAACAGAATATAGGAGCTAAAAATGGAAAGCTGCCTGACCTAAAATAGTTTGACATCCATATCATAGTGCTTATTGTCTGAGAGTACATCTAAATGACATGTTGATTAATCCTGAAGTGAGGAAAATGCGATTCGTTGGAAAGAACTGGGATTGTACCAATAATTCAGTACCAGAAGCTACACAGCCATCAAGTCAGTGTGCAGTGTTTCCAGTAAAACTTTATTTGCAAGCTGTCAGCTTCATCTGCCATTTTCCCAGCGACTTGGGCTCCCTTCTGAGTGGCCTGGCCGCAATGCTCCAATCCAGTCCATGTGGCCTATCAGCTACTTTGCTAAAGCAACTTTGCCCCTGCCTTTTACTGGAAACAAAACAGTCACATCAAGTCAGGTTGCTGTGAGTGGCTCTTAAGAGAGATGTCTGCTGCACTTAGTGCACAGCTGGGGCCAAAGGGAAGCTGTGTAAGTGCCTGAGCTGTTCAGCTGGAAATTACATCTTGTGCAGGAACCTAAATGTCAAGTTCCCCAGTCCCCCTCACAGCCAGAACTCCAGCAACTCCCCTTTTCCCATGACTCTTCTTCACTTTCCTACAGATGTAGCTGTGTTTTCCTTCAGACACAATAAATCTTATATGGGAATGGCACAATGTAAAGCAAAGCGAGCTGTCACCCAGGACTTCAGATGACACTTAGCCACATTAACGAGTAAACAGAGCCCACAGGAAAGATGCCTTTGAAATGCACTCTTTGTGTCAGCAGTGCTAAAACTAACGAACCAAAACAATGGAGGGGGAAAAGGGGAATCATCAGATGCACCTAAAGCTACAGGCTATAAAGTCAGATCGGTTGAGAGCAGCTCAGATGTGAGCAAATCATTGGGACAGTACATAAATTATGATTTCCATAAGCAGCAAGGCAGCGAATACTCCCAGCCCTGTGATGGGAGGAAAGCTCTAAAAGAAAGGCTAAATGTAACCATGTGAAGAGCAGGGAGCAGGAATGAATGTGTTTCTTATTTTGGAACCTTCTCATGGCAAACAAGCAAGGCTGGAGCCAAAATCTCCAGGACACAGAAGGAAGTTGGAACTGTTAGCCCAGCGCATGGCTCACGAGAGAGCTGGCACAGGGACAGGGATCAGCTCTGCATTGTTCAGGGGGAGCCTCACAGAGCATGCAGGATAACATGCATCCCCAGGGCCTTTGGAGGCAACAACAATCAGCACTCAGTGGAATCAGTCCAAAGTTACAGAAATGGAACTGAATGCTAATCCCACTCTTGATGATGGAGGAGCAAAAATGTGCACCAGAAGAAAAGAAATAAACTGGTGGTAGGGTATAGAAATGGTGCTGTGGAAAAGGCTTTGCTTTACTTGCTGTAGGTAGTTACTCTTCCATTGAACCACTTCTTAAACAGTAATCCTCTGAAGGAACCTTTCAGGTCACTGGCATGAGGAGAGGAAACCAGTCTTAGCTATAGTTCTTGTATTTGTGGTTGCTTCATGCTGATACAAACAAAAGTGTTTGGTCTTGAATTAACAGTAGGTGTGGTTTAGGTTTTCTTCTTTCAGTGATCCTCAAATTATGCCTGTCTGCATAATTTGGTACTAGAGGCAGAATAAACATCAACTCTAATAGCTGAATTTTTAAGGTTAAAATTGAGGCTAAGTACATAACATTTATCTTTTTCTGAAGAAAGCATGTGTACCCTGGTTGAGGGGGAAGATGAAAACTATGTGAGAGCAATGGCTGATGGCTTAGTTCTGCATGATAAAATAAATAACTTCGATTAACTTCAAGCCCCAGTACCTCAGATGTTTGTTGTCACAGAGGAGCAGCTTGGCTGATTGGCAGCTCTGGTTCAGTCGACATGTGTTAACAGAAATTGCTCAATTTACATGGAGTACTTCAATCTGCTGTTTTAGGAGTTTTTGTCTTACATAGACTGGCATTTCAGCTTTTGAATAGATGGAGGACTTGTAAGGGTCATTAAAGAAATTGCTAAAGCTTCTGCAAATGCTTGGGCCAGATTGCTGACTGAGAAGCAGAGCATGCACGTGTCACTGCAGATACTTCCCAGATAATGGTGCTGATTGAGATTTTAATCTGGACAGAGTGCTGGAGGCAACTTTCTTTCCAACACTCAATTATCCTGATAATAATATGCTTATTTTTTTCCTGTGTTCAAAATGTGTGGTCTGCTGCAACTGTGCAGTGTGAGTACAGTGCTGTATGGAGGGGGAAAACCAGAGAACAGAACCGATGCCACGGCAAAGGGCACTGACAGCACAGTCCCATGCTGTGGAGGGCAATGCATTTTTACCTCGAATGAGCTGAGTAACCACCACGAGAAAGGGCTGCATCCCTTCCCACAGGCTGCAGGACAACTCCTTGGTTCTCAACAGCCACACAGGAATAAATCTGAAGCACAGGCTGCTGCCAGGACTATGTAGTGTGTTGTAGGGGCAAGACTATGATTTTATTGTGCTTATGCATCTTGTATCCTCCCAAGTGGGATGCTGATGCATAACAGAGTCCTCTAAAATCTCACACAACACAAAGAATTCAGACTAGTTTCCCACGGACACTGTGCATAAAAGAATTTCTTAGAAGAGATAACTCAGCCAGGAAATGGGAACTAGGGGGCCAAATTCCTTCATTCAAGTCCATGTCCCATTGGTAAAGGATTTATAAAATCGTCCCTATATGACTAATCCCAGCTATGCTTCCCTCATTTCTGCAACAGTTTTTGGAGATGAAGGGAAAAGCCACTTTTAAAAATCAAGATTTATTTGCTTTTTATTAATTAGAGATTTTTCTGCAGATCACATTACTAATAACACTTTTGTTATTAAAATTTAAGAAACCTAGATTTACTTGTCAGCCTCCAGATCATCTTCTGAGCCTTAATACTTTTCATCAAGCTCAAGGAATGAAAACAAACTCAGCTGTTTGATGTTTGTTCACAATTGACTTTCACCAGGGCTGTGTTAGGGTTGTTACATAGTTGTTATTAAGTGGTGGCAGACCACACACTGCTGAGACAACACAGAGCACCCCACCCTCACCTTCAGCAGGTTACAGCCCAAAATGAGTGTCCCAAACCTGCCAGGAGAGCCAGAGAAGGTTCTGCTGCTTCCATAGCTCCCTCTGTCCCTCTCTCATCCTTGTCTGCAGGGATAGCTGTGAATTTGACTCGCTCTCTCTATGTGTCCAGTTGCATTTGTTGTTTGAAGTGAATTCACATGCCCTAGGCAATGATCATAAGATTTTTGGCTTTTTACGGTTAGCTGAAACTCTTCCCATGTGTGTTAGATTCAGCTGTATTGCATTTCGTTAAGCTGGTGCTGGGTAGCAGCTCTTTTTCCGGACTAGGAGTGCTTTGGGTCCATTTAGCTGAACTCCATCCCTAAGTGACGAGCACTGCCCTGAGCTGACACCTGAACAATGCCCTCGGTTCTCCCACCGGAGCCCAGAGCTCAGGGATGCTGCTGCGTCCCAGGAGTCACCGCCCATGAGCCCCAGCCTTCCTGTCCTTAGGCTGCAGCAAACGTGAGCTGCGATGTGTCAGCCTGACCTGGGGCCAAGAAAAAGAGGAGTCGAAACTGGTTTCTTCCATCCCCGGTGGGCACGGGCTGCAGCAAACACACACGGTCAATTAGCGCGGCCCGGCTGATGCGCCCGGAGCTGTCAGGCACGTCAGGGCCTGAATGGGATCACTCACTCCTGGCCTGGGCTCTGAAAGTATCCTTTGAAACTGCTCTTATATAAATAAGCGCCACTATGGCCCTGGACACGCGGACAAATTAGCGTGGGGATAACGAGCCTTTCAGTGTCAGCTTTTTCCGTGCGCGTACCTGCCCCCAGGCTGGGTGATTTGAGGTAGCCTCGTCCTCCTTTCCCCAGGGGGAAGGTACAGCAAAGGCAAATTCAGAGCCTGGCTTCCTCTGCAGTGATGGCTCAACCTAGTTTAAAACAGTTCAGCTTGCCTAAAGTGTAGTAAAACAGAGTTAAGCTGCTTCTACGCCAGTTAAACTGTACCTGTTGTGTATTTTACTGTTTGCTCAGGTGGTGCAGTTGTGCAGGTCAGATCTTTGAATTAATAATTCCATTTACTTTGTAGAGCAGTGTTTCATGGAGAAATTTGAAGATGCTTTGTTTTAGAGTAATTTAAAGATGAACTTGCATCTTAAAAAAAGACAACTACAAGACAATAAAAAGAAACTCACCAATCCCAAACTTTCAGCTTTCCTCCCAGATAACACTATTTTTCTTCCCCTGCCCTGGGAGAGGGCCATGCTTTCTAAGAAGAAATTTGCTTCTTTCCAGCAAGGAACACAACAGGATTTACTGAAGTGAAATTAATCTTTCAAAAGCTCCAAACACAGGATGTGCTTGGACCCTTTGAAACTGTGACTGAGGCCAGCGAAACGCAGGTTCGAACACCAAACCTTTTAACTCACTAACTTAAGCTCAATCTCAGTTCACTTTTATATTACAAGAGGAAAGACATTTGATTAGGTTGTGTGAGATCACGTGGGTCGGTGTAACACATGGCTGCAGGACCAGGCATTATTATCTTGGACACATTTTGAACACTGCTTCTCACTCTGCTCTCAGCCACCGCCACCTCTGCAGCAATGTGACAGCAAGAGAGAAAGGATGGGAAGGCGATAAAGTTTGCCCACGCAAGGAGAAAAGAACTTTCTGTCCAAAGCCAGCTGGCTTGGCTTGGGAATGAAATGCCATTTTAGTCAGAGGTGACTTGTTTGTGTACCAGAGCTTTGTCTCAGAACACCTTGATGCCACAGCAGGGGCTGTGAAGCAGTTTAGCATTGAGTAACCACAGAAAACAGGTGAGCTGTCCCCGTGCCAGTTTGTCTTCTAAAGTGTTTGACAGATAAGAAACCATCCTCAGTGACTGCAACAAATGTGCTGCCGCATTTCATGGTAAGAACTGAGCATATTTTTAGTAAAGGGTTGAGAAAGTATGCAATAATCCTAAATCACAGCCAAGAAAGCCACGAAGCCCGTAACAAACGCCTGTGGGATTCAGAACTCGGAAGTGCGCACCAGTTGATCCACGGTAACGCTCCGGGTGGAGCCTTGGGCTGGTTTCCAACTCCAGCAGGGATTTTGTGGCTTTTTGGCCTTTACCTGCAAGGGCCAGAGGAGCAGGGAAGCTGCTGGCTGTGATTTATCCCACGGGACACAGACCAGCCATCCTATGTGTGCCCCCAAAGAAATCAATGGGACAGGCACCAACGATGGATTTGTACTGAGGAGTCTGGGCACCATTGTAAAACCCCAAAATGCACCTTGTAAACTGCCCATGTTTAAGAATTAAACTTTACTCCATAAGTTAACTGCTCTAGAATTTCCTTTGTTGTGCCCTGTACACATTAACAGATCCTGCAGAGCCACAGTGGGCTCTGGATGTGAAGGTTCCAAGATCAGGATGAAAAATGTGCCTTTCCCTATGGCAGTTTGGTCAGTGAGTTTACAGCCAAGCTGGTAAAATGCAGGAAAAATAACACTAAAAGTTGCATTTTAAGAGCCGTTTTAGCTGACTGCAGAGGGAGCTGAGGGTGCTCTGCACAAGTCAGGAGCAACTTATCTGGCTTTTAAGAGTTCCACAAGTCTTTTGTCACTTGAAGAGGCCCCATCAACTTTAAATCTACTTTTTAAAGTAGTTCAAAGATGTTTCAGGTATTATGGTCTCCGATATCTATTTCTGTCTCTTTTGTTTCCTAACAGCATGAGATACTGACCACACATACTGCTGTCAAATATAGAAATTAAACTTTCAGAAAAAAAGGAGCCATTTTCTCTTTTATCTCTTGGAAAACTTTCCAGACTAAAGCGTAGTTCTTAAATTGATAATATCCCTTTAAGAATTTATTTGCCAGGTAATGTTAGAAGAAAAAAGACTTTAAGGTCAGTTTGAACATTAAAAAGACTCCCTTTAAAATAAATTTCAAATCTATATTAGAGATAATGGCAAGCAGTATTCAAACAGCTCTCCAAATTATAAAATGTATTCTACACCTTAAAAATGCAAATAATTTTAAAATCCTTTTAAGTGATTTCTAGCTCCTTGGAAAAAGGTCAAGATTTATCCTAAGAAATACTTTGTGGCATAAAAAAATAATACAAATAGTTCAGTGTTGCCATATATAACAGTCATAATGTGTATAAAGCTACAGAATTATTAACAGATGAAGGCCTGTAAGTTTTTGAATAATGTAGTAAACATGACTATTTTTGAGAGGTGAAATAACACAATGCCGTCAGAAGAGAAAATTACATTTTAATAATGAAAATATTGAACATAACTATTTTTCCTTAGATCTGCTAAGCAATCTGTGTGTTCTCTAGGAGATGTCAAACTATACAGTGCATATGAACACTTTGCTCCCTCTATAAATATACATGTGCACGACACATTGCTAACAGCAGCAAACGAGTGCTGGGGAAATACAGCAACAATGAAGTTCCTAAGAGAGGCTTATTTTTTCAAGTTATTAAAAGAAGGTGGCAAGCGTTCATGAGGATATGAAAATTTAAAGCCGTCTGCAGGAAACTCTGAAAACCTCTGGTTAAGGCTGCTGCCAAAAAATCTCAGCTATGTTATGTCAGAATGTTTAATTGCAAGCTGCAGCTTTAATGAATGGAAAGATATGGCAAAAGCAGGAAGTTTCTGAAGCAACATAGAGCAAGCATGAAAATAAAATACCGAAGGTTGTAATCCTGAATGCTGTTGGAAGCAGGAATTTCCATCCATGCTCTGCCTCCTTTCCCCAGTGTGCAGGGTTTGCCAGCTGAGGGGAGAGGAAAACTGCTCTGGATATCATCTCCTGGGCTCAAGGCAGCACTTGTTACATGGATGTGAACAAGGGAACTTCTTTGCATTTGTCATTATGGGTGTTTACAGAAGTGCAGCTCTGCAATGAGGGGAGGAAAGGCAAATGTCAGAGTGCATTAAATAACGTATTTTCTTTACTTTCCAAGAAGCTTGCTCGCAGCATGATGTTGCTATTTATACCAGATCTCCTAAACCCAGCTGTTGGTTCATGTAAAGGTGCAGAATGGTGAGAAAATCCCAGCAGAAGAGCGTGAATCCCACAGAGACCTGTGGGCACCTACAAACGAGCCCAGGTTTTGCTGAGGTACGGGTGGGGTGTGCCCTCAGTGAGGCAATACCTGCATTTCCCCTGCTCATCCTCCAGAATTCGGACACCAAGAGCAAAGCAAAACAAAAAGTTCCAAGTGCTGCAGCAGAAAACTTCAGAGAACTGAGCTCTCCCCCCCGGCTAGAAGAGTTTGAAAGAGAACTTTTACCTGTAAGTCAAAACTAGCAAATATATTGTACACCCACATAACAGCATTCTTAGACAAGCTGTGTCTGATCTAATCTTATGTACCTTGGCCACAAGTTTTGGAAAAACAAATATTCCCAAGGCAATCAGATTACTGAATATACCATATAATGATGTGGAAATGCTAGTGGTTTACAGAGGGCAGTTTAGGGAATGGAGTGAGTGAGTTTCATTCACGCATTGTCAGGCACCTTGGACTTAGGTGAAATAAGGAAATCTCGATTTTATCTGTCTGTAGTGGAACACCAGAGCCAAACTGTGTAAGAGCAGCACTCCCTTGCCCAGCCAGGGAGCTCAGGGGAGTTTGTTCCCAGCCAGCCCCCCGGGAGCACAGTTTGTGTCTGTGCTGAGGTGACCGCGGGGTTAACAGGGTTACCCAAAGCCTCACTGGCAAGGAACCATTATCTGCTCCTCTCTGATTTCCTGCTCCCTAGGTGGGAGTCCCCCCTGCCCTTGTCCTTTGTTTCTGATGCGAGTTCCCATCCTGAAATGCTGCGAGTACAATTCAGTTTTGTTGCAATCAGTAGTCCTTTACAAAATCTTCATTCATGGAGTATTTCCCCCATTGTAAGTGGAACAATGTTAGGAATTAATCTGGCCTGTGATTTGTAGGAACCTTGTTCTGAAAACCTTGTTCTTAGACCCCCCCCCTCCCCCTTGAAGGATAACTTAATTGTTTGGCAAACGTGCAAAAGCTACATAACATCCCCTACTCCTCTTACCTATGGTTTTAAAAGTCCTGCATTTTGGTTTTATATAATGTTCACCTGTAGAAGCACAGGGCTGAGATTCTCTTCTCCAGGACACTAGATGAAAAAGCTGATTTCTGGAATATAAAGAGCATTTGAAAGGAGACCTGTGGAACAGCCATGGGACATCTCTGGAGTGTTTTGTAAGAAGGTAAATGTGTAAGAAGGTAAACTTACTAAAATGTAAGTTGAAGGTTAGTAGAGCTATGATTTTGGTGGTAATGCCTCCAAAATACCTTGAATGGGTGGGTGGAAATGCACTGGAATAGAGATGCAAGGGAAAGCTTTATTGCCATAACAACTGCTGGATGATGACTCTGTTCAACTCTGAGGCTATTTAGTTAAAATTAAGAACACTGGTATCTTTCTTCCACGTCTTTCTTTATATTTGCTATTGCTCTGAGTTTATTTCTTTTCGGATATCACAGAAATTGCAGTGCCTGCTATTTGGCCAAGGGAAGAGATTCCAGGGGGCTCTTTTGAGGTGCTTGGTTGTACATAAAACGGGTAGAAATGCGTGGAGTGGTTGTTCTCTCATCTCTCAGGAGTGATCCTGGCAGATGCTTGTGGTAACTTTTCCCTTGTCACATTGACACTCCAGTATGATGTTCTCTGGGGCATTGTTATATTGCTGCTTCTACAATCTTAAAAAGATAGGAATTTTTTCTCTGCAGTGTGGATTTTTCTTTATCACCTACAGCTTTGCACCCTTTAGATTATCCAGGTGAATTTGGCCTTTGCAGGTGTCCTGGAAATGGAACCTAATGCAGAATGCGGCCATCAAGTGATTTCAGCGATGTGGATGCATCAATTCTCCTGTGATTTTATTCATGTCACCCTGAGGGGTGATATTTTCCAATCATGCCACTGTGACATGTGAGAACATCTGTGCCCTCCCCACCACCCAGTCTGCTCCCCACCAGTCCCAGGGGGGTCTGCAGGAGCAGATGTGGCAGCACATCCTCCCCCATGGAAAACAACATCTGGAATTTCAACTGGGTGCCGAATTCTGCCCTTCCTTTCCTCGATTGTTGCACAGGGCAGGGTTTCCATTGGGGGGGATGCTCTGCAGTGGGGAAGAGGCTGCTCTGGACCCCTGAAGTTCTTGTTTGCCAGGTACACAGAGAAATCCCCTGAGCAACACATGCAGTGCTTATTCTCATAGTGCCACTGAAAAGGACAGATTAGAACCAATTATTTATCTCTTTGGCTTCCTGCTCTATTTTTGCCAGCTTGGAATAATATGTACTGAAAATAATTAATGAGTATATCCAGAAGTCCTTGCTCAGGCCTTGCTTCCGTGTCTTACTCAGATTCTCACTGACTTTTATAACTTAAATATTCTGTGTTTTATCTTAACATCTTCTCAGCATATTAATGTCATGAGAGGATTTCATGGTATTAAACATTAGACTCTAGTAATGGACCTTGCAGGGATTATGGATGATAGGTATAGTGAGGAAGAAGAGAATAAATCATATATAAAAATCAATGACGTTTGGACTGTTCATGTTGAGAATTGTAAGAAAACTCTATGTATTTAAACATTTTCCTGATTATTATAGATCAGTAACAATCAGCTGGAAAATGTGATAGTAGATGGCAAATATTCATATTTTTTAATTTGTCTTTCTCACTTCTTGTAAGCTTTTTCCTAGAGTATGGCATGAAGTGTCTACTCTTGCAGTTCTGTTTTGAACAAAAGGTGGATGTCTCAGAAGTTGTTCAACTTCTGGCTGTATTTTTAAACCCAAAGTTTAAACTTGTAAAAAAAAAAAATTGTAAACTTTGAACTTCAGCATTTCTGAGAGCTGTGAATTGCAGCTTCCATTTGAGCTAAACCTTTGGAAACAGACAACAGAAATTTGCATTAACCTTTCGGGAATGATCATGGAGGAGCTACCTTTTTCCATCCCATGGTGTGGTCATCACTCTGTGAGATTGGAGTTTCTGTCATCATTTTTTGCATCCTATTTCCTAACCTTTCGTGGAGCTACTCTTTGTGTGCTCAGTTAATGATACCATTTTAAAATATAAAGAACACCCTCTGATCTGTGTTTTTCAGAGACAGCACCTTTGGTTCTCGTGTCCTGATGAGAGTTGTGCCCTTTTCAGTGATTTAGTGCTGTGAAATGGCTCCTGTCATTGCTCTCCGAGGCTGTGGGTATCTCACAGGATAAATCTGGAGAAGCTGTAGAGCGCAGATGATTTTTGGCAAGTATCATTTTATCATCAAAATTTTATTTTTGGGTCGCTCTTCAGCTGCCGCCTTCTGTGAAGGAGAAAGACGCCCATTTTATGTCTTTTATTATGTATTCCCGGGTAGTCTTTTCTACTTAGAGCAAAATTAATGGGAACTCTGGCAGAGATAATGTGGGGTGGGGATGGATGGAGGTGGGACTGAGGGAACTGTCACCTTCGTCTGAGCATGGACACAGAGCTCACAGAGCAGGGAGGTTCACAGAAAATCAGTCATAAAAATATTAATAAATACTAATTATATATATATAGTATAGATATACACATATATATCAGTACATATATATTATTTCTGTACATATAATTAAATATTATAATTAAATATATTCTATATTATTTAGAATATATTTCTATAATTAATATCTATAATAGAATATAATATATATGTAATATATA
>VZRZ01008873.1:139574-166652 GCA_013398175.1 Climacteris rufus | reverse complement strand
CCTGCCCATCCCTGTGACACCCCCTTGTCACCATCTCTTCCCTGGGACGGTGGCACCACCACGCTGGAAAGCCACAACACCCTCAGCCCAGGCAGGGCTGGAGCTGCTTCAGGCAGCCCAAGCTTCTCTGAGATGGGAATTAAGCTGAAAATTCAGGGCCCAAAGCAGCTTTGCTGCTTTTTCACGGTTATCAGTTATTTTTAGCATGCTACAATATTTATTAGCAGACACATAAAATGGAGCAAACCAACAAAAGCAGCAAGATTCAGTGACATCCCAGACTTCAAAGAGGGATTATTTTGGGGTTGGACCTGCTCCTGCTCCCACCCTGCTCCGAGCATCCCCCCAAGAGCAAACCCTGTGCAGGACTCATGCTGGACCAGCAGGTGCTGGGTGCACCGACATGAGTGGGGAAAAGAGATCAGTGAGAAATGGATTATAAACCCTCTTTGCAACCAACAGCCCGCTTTCAAGGAGAATTTTTTCCTGCAAAATGAGAAAATCCACTACAAGCGCCCATGGTCGGGAAGTAAGCAAAGGGAACTGATGTGACTGGGCACAGAAGTGGAGGTGATGGAGGTTTTGGCATCACCCCCAAGCAAAGATCCAGGGGAGGGCAGCTGGAAGGCCGGGCTGTGCAGGGCTGTGCCGGGCTGTGCCGGGGCCCGGGCACACGAAGCCGGGGCAGGATGCGCTCGGGGGGCAGCGCTCCCCGCAGTGAGCTCGGACGGCAGCACGCCGCCTCCTCCCGGGTGTTATCAGCCCGGGAACAGCACAGGGACAGAGCCCGGAGGCAGCAGCCCCGCAGCGGTGGTGGGAGCCGGGGGATGGATGCCCAGGGGCGGCCCAGCCCCTCCGACACAGCCCGGCCACACCCGGGAGGGACCCAGCCCATGGCTGCACCACAGAGAGCTCCCCGACAGGCTCCTGTCCCAAGGGAAGCGGCAGGACGATTCTCCCCCGCTGCAGAGCCCCATTTCTGGAAGGAAAGCACAACCCTGACAGCACCCGAAATAGCAGGAGCACAGGAGCACACACAGACCCCGAGCCCCACAACTCATCCTGCTTAATTTGCTAACTGGGCCATGAAGAACGAGAAGGTGAGGAGGGAAAGGAGCTCAGCGAAGCTGGCTCGGCAGCACGAGGCCCAGCCCAGCTCCCTGCAGGATCCCATCCCGGTTGGGCAGAGCCGTGTCCTGGCAGGGCGGGCGCAGCTCCAGCCCAAACACGAGAGAAACCCCCCTGTGAGCAACGTGAGAGCTCCGGCTTGCACCAGGGTGGAAATAGGCAGGTACAAGCCTTATTTACACCCCTGCTCTCAGGCTGGTTTTGCAAGGCTCCTGCTAATTCCTGTGCTGAGGAAAGGCTTGTCTCAGCCAGTCTGAACACGCTGCTCCGCAAGCACTGAGCCCACGCTCTAAACTTAGTACTCAGAGCTTTATATACTTTATGTAAATATGCTCCGTGTGCCATTGATTTATCCAGAGCCCGGATTTTACACGCTATTCCAGCACAAAATGGCGAGCGACACTCCTTGTTCACGAGGTGGTTTCAGTTTGGGTTTGCTCAGAATGACAGCGGGCTTGCAGATAACGCCCAGAAAGGCAAACTGAAATAAAAAGCCTGTTCAATACGCCAGATGCACGGGGGGAAAGCAACACACAAAGCACAGTGTGAGATCTCAGGACTGCACTCCAAGGAGAAGCTCTGTCTTCACCGGGAGTGGGGCTTCACCTGCAGCCCGGAGCCCACCAGCACCTCCGGGCTGCTGCTCACACCTCCACTCCCCAGGGATGGGGGGAACTTGCAGCCAGCCTACGTTCTGAGCCGCAGCCAAACACCTTTCTGAGCTTGGCAGCACCTGGTGCCCCTGTGAGGGCCGGGGGAAGGTGCCTCCCTGCCAGGCTCTGTGTGCTCGGCCTTCTCCCCCAGACCCCCTGACAAGCACCCCCCACCCGAGCACTGCATTGTAAATCAAGCCCTTGATTGAGGCTGTCAGCTTCAACTTCACATTTTAAGCATCATCTAAATAAAATTCCCAGTTTAAAGGAGGAAAAAACACCCCAACATTTGTGAGCTGAGCAGGCAGGGAGGTGGCCAGGGCGGTGGTCGTGCCCGAAGCCATAGCACACACCGGAGCCACCCAACAGCTCCAGAAAATCTTTTCTGGGTTTCTAGGTTGGAGAGGCCTCAAATAACTCCCCCGTGCCCCCCCGCCCGCCTCCCGCATCCACTTGCAATGCACCGGGAGCCGCTGACCTAATTAGCAATGTCAGCACGCGGCGCCGGGCAGCGGCTCTGGCCGGGATTCTGCCCTGGCTCTGGCCGGGATGCTGCCCCGGCTCTGGCACGGGATGCTGCCCCAGCTCTGGCCGGGATTTTGCCCTGGCTCTGGCACGGGATGCTGCCCCGGCTCTGGCACGGGATGCTGCTGGGGATTGGGCTGGCACCTCCGCTCCAGGGGCACCCCCGGCTCTGCGGGCTCAGCAGGGACCCCCAGAGCTCGGCTCACAGACCCCCAGAGCCCGGCACACGGACACGGGCGGTGCTTGGCCACGCCGGGCAGTCCCCGTTCCAAAGCCGACCCCACTCACCCCCCGGATCACAGAGAGAATTAGGAACACGCGGAGATGAAAAGGAAAGGAGCTGCTGCCAAGTCCCGGCCCGAGCAGCCGCTGTCGCCCCGCACAGAGAGGGGAACACGCGAGCCGGGGCACAGAGCCGGGGCACAGGGCACTGCCACCTCCCCAGCGCCACCGGGACAGCTCGGGGGGCGCAGAGCACAGAGCAGCTGGGAAACGCCGAGCCCCGAGCTGTGTGAGGAGCACACGCTGCTGTCAGCGCAGGGGGAGCAGCACCGAGCTCCAGCCGAGCCTTTGATAACCACAGCCTCCCTGGAAATGAGTTCAAACCCTTCCATCCCAGCCAGGAATGTGCAAACAGAGGGAACACGAGCCACGGGCAAGGCTGAGCTCCAGCGCAGAAACCATCACTGCAGACCCTGCCTGGGGATGGGCTGTGTCTGGCACCGACCAGGCTGAGCAAAGGAGCAGCCCCAGCGACCAGAGGGACCCTCAGCAGCAGGAGCTGCCTTGGGCTCACCAGCACACCACAACCAGGCTCACCAGCACACCACAGTTGATTTTAGGGAGCAGAAAGCCAAGGGGAGCACGTGGCTGGCTCATTTCTGTCCAGCACTGCGAGGGCTGAGGAGCAGGGAGGGGGCTGTGCCACCACGCCAGCTCCAGCTCATCCCAGGGAGGGACTGGTCAGAACCAGCAGCACAGAGCAGTGGGAAAAGCCAAAGGAAAGGTCAGGGAAGAGAGGACAGTGCTGAATCGATGCAGCAGCTGAAATACCTGGAAGGAGTAAACACAGAGAGAAGGGAGGATTTGTTTAGGGAACCACGAGGGAGAATAGCTAGAAAGTAATGGGATAAAATAAAACAGAAGTTAGGCTGATTAGCAGGGGAAGAGCATCTGAGCTGGGGAACAGACTCAGGGCAAACCAGCAGAAACCTTAGCACGGCACAGAGGCAAAATGAGCAGAACAAGCAGCCAGGGATCCTCAGCCCCAACAGCCTCTCCTCATTCCCAGAAATTGCTGCTTGCCAGGATGCTGGCAGACCCTGGGGCAGCCTCGGGGGCTGTGCCCTCCTGCCTCCTCCAGCCCCCACACACGACCCAAGGGTGCCACAGAGGGAGGGGGAGGTTGGTTGGCGCGTCCAGCCAGGCAGAGCGGGGCTGGATCTGAGCCCAGGGATATCCCAGGCTCTTCCACAGCTGGGAAGGAGAGCAGAGCTCAGGGTGAGCCTTGCACCTCTCCTGTACTGAGGCAAATAAAGCAACAGCCCCATAGCAAGGAACAGCCACCACAGGAGCCAAACCACATTTCCCTGCCTTCTGCGGGGACACGGGGCACACCAAGCCCTGGAGCTCCCCTGGAGCCCCACGGGCACAGCAGAACCTGCACCTTTCCCAGGGAGGGGACAGCTTCCCCCTGCCCTGCCCCAGCACCTCCAGCCAGCGCAGGCCCTGGCCCTGCCGTGCTGCCCAGCAGCCTCCCCCTCTGCGGCTGCAGCCAGAGCCTCCCTGGGCTGCGGGGATGATGATGGTGATCCGAGGCGATGGAAAGCGCAGAGCAGATCCTGGGGAGCCAACCCCAAGAGGCAGGGACGTGGGGCTGCCTCCCTCCCCCGGGAAGGGCTGTCTCCCCTGGTTATGCTCACATCTGCAGCAGCCCTGCTCGGCCCCAGCCACGCACACGTGTGGTGTTACATAAAGCTCAGAGAGGCAGGGGAGTGCTGGCTCCAGCCAGCTCCGCACCTTCTCCTGCCTGAAACGTCCCCTCAGTGCAGGAACACCCCGGATCAGCAGCTCAGTGCACAAGTTTGGCACCAAAACCCTCCCCAGACAGCCCTGAGCTGCACAGGCACTTGCAGGGAACACTCCCAGGGATGGGGCAGCCACAGGTTCTCTGGGCACCCTGTGCCAGGGCTCTCCACGCTCACAGACAGGAATTCCTTCCCAATATCCCACCCAACCCTGCCCTCTGGCAGTGGGGAGCCCTTCCCCCTTGTCCTGTCACTTCAGACCCTTGTCCAAAGTCCCTCTCCAGCTCTCCTGGAGCCCCTTTAGATACTGGAAGGGGCTTTTCTTCTCTTGCTGGGCTTTGGCACACATCCTCCCTCAGCCTAAATCCCAACCAAACCTGGAGAGAGTCACCTGGAGCCGCTGAGCTTTGAGTTCTCTCCTCTTTGACTTTCACATAAACCTCATAACCTGGTTTGTGCAAACTCTGTATCAGTTGGAGCTTCCTGACCTACACCTAAAATTATTTCTCCTGATGGGAATATCCAAATGAGGTTTCAATGACAAAAGTTTATAAAACCCCCCAGGTTATTTGGCACGGTGGTATTTGATGCTTAAAAGATTCGCATGGGAGCAGGGGTAGGTGTGGGCAGAAGAGAGATGGGGGCAGAGGCTGAGCTCAGCCCCCACTGCCCACCCAGGGTCACCCACTGGCACCTGGGTCAGGCACAGCCTTTCAGCACAAACACCCAGCCCAGCTTTGCTGTTTAGGCTGAATTACAGCCAGTTTTACCCCAGCCCAATGCAGAAATCCAATTGCTCACAGCACTAATATGATTTGATAAATACTTTGAACCAACATAACTTCATTGCTGAGCTGCTGATTCAATCCAGGTCCCAAACCCATCATGACCTTGATTTCACGGCTTGATCACAACCAGCCTTTAATGAAATTACAGCACTTGAGCTTCCTTGGTGATTGTTTAATCTTCATATTGTTTTCATTCCTCTTCATCAGAGAGGTGAAGTGAATGGAATCGGTTTGTTCTCCCGGTTTTGCACCCAGGCCAAGCCCCACGTCAGGCACTCCACGAGGCAGATGAGCCATGCGAGGCAGGCGCCTCTCAGCCCTCGCTCCTCGTGGGGAGCAGCAGCAGCTCGGGGCTGATTCATGAGCAGCACAAGCCTGGCTGAGTGTGACATTCAGCAGCAGCAACCCCCAACACAGCAGCGCTCCTGCCCGTGACAGACAGGGCTCTGGAGCTGGGGAATCGCTCCTTGTGGCTCCTGGAGCTGCTTTAGAGCTACCTGAGTCGTCTGGGCTGCAAACCACGAGCTGTTTGAACTCCTCAGCCACTTCAGGGCTGCAACACCCATCCTCATCTGGGAAACCCCACAAAACCAGCATGAGACAGGGCCAGGTGATGTGGGGCTTGCAGATAAGCCTGGATCAGCTCTCTCCGTGCAACGAGGGGCTGATGCAGCTCTGGAGAAGCTTCCTGCAAGAATCCATGAGCATCACACTTCCTCAAGCCCCTGCCCCAAAGCTGCCGCTCCCCAGCCATGAGATAATGGTTATGTGCAGTCCCTGCTGGACTCCAGCATTTATTGCTGCTTTATAAAGGGGGAGGATCTGAATTAAAGAGCAAGAGGTGAGATGTTTTACTGGGCTCTCTGATCAATCTGGCTGAGTGGAGACACGGTCATGCTGGTGCTCTGGCCTAGACAAGGGCTGTCCTCTGCCAAAACCAGAGCCTGGACTGCCCCAAACCTCCTCTCCCCCTGACAGATGTTACATAAAGCAGGTCCTGGAGGTCCCTGCAGGACAGCCCTGCTGCTGCCACCACGTGTCTCGCCCACCCGTCTCACTGGCAGGTGGTGACAAGATGTGGTCACTCAACAAGTGGTGAAGAGGCAGAGAGGAGCAGTTCTGCTTCCTGGAGCATTAAATATGAAGGAAGATGATGACAGAGCATCAGACTCCTGGCTGGCGGCTGCTCCGGCAGCTTCAGGGGGGTGAGGCTGCAGAAGAGCAAGATGTGAGTGCTGCCTCGAAGGAGGTGATGTTTCCATCAACAGCAGCTTCTCCCACGAGGAGACACGGACCCAGCCACAGCCCAGGAGGAGACTCCAGCCAGCCCTGGCTCCCCAGGCACCAGCCTGGTGCAGCTGTTAGCATCCCAAAACCAGCTCCAGGGAGACCACCAGGGGTTTGGCAAGTGGCCACAGGGGTGGCTTGGGGCCAGCTCAGCAAACTGGCTCTGCTCTAACCGGGCTGAGAAAAGCAAAACCCCACAAAGCTCTGTAGATGCTCCTGGACCACTCAAGCCCAGTTTCAGCTTCTGAAATTGCAGTTTCAGCTCCCCAAAGCCCCACACAAGGCTCTCTCCTCGGGCCAGCACCAACACCCACACAGCTCCAGGCTGGACCCCTCTTGCTGCAATCCCCCTCTCTCCAACGCCCAGGCAAAGGTGAGAGCAGCATCGAGGGTGGCCCAAAACTCTCCTTTCTGCTGAGGAAACACCAGCTCTGCAGTCGGCCGAGAACAGAGGGGAACTGCCCTCTTGGCTGAATTCAGCAATTTCAACTTTGTGTTTAGATCTAAGGGAAAGCAAAACCCCCACCGAGAGCAGCAGAGCAGCCACGGAATCTCGGAATATTCCGAGTTGGAAGGGTCTCATAGCGCCGTAAGCTGAAAAGCCATCATAAGGCTTTTTCGGAGATAAGCACTTCCTAAATACTTACTGCTGCAAGATTAAAGGGAATGAGTGTCTGATCCTGTTTCCCTGCCCGGAGAGCTGTGCTAACAGGGCTGCCCCATCCCTGCCACGTCCCTGTGGGAGGCTCCAGCCTCCCGTCCCAGCCTCCCATCCCAGCCTCCCGTCCCAGCCGCACAGCCCAGGATGGATTCCTCCTCCTGCTGCTCTGGCTCAGGGTGGGATGGGGATCCCGGCCCCGGGGGCTTGGCAGGACAGGGCTGGCTCTGGCAGCGATTCTGCCGTGCTGTCCCTGTCAGCAGCTCTCAGCAGCAGGTGGGGGAACAGAGGTTGGATCCCTGTGTCTCCCCACGCCGAGCTCGGGGCCTGACAGGGCTTTGCTGGCTCAGCAGGAATTGCCAGCCGGAATTGCCAACCACCAAGAGGTGGTTCCAGCTGCTCAGCCCTGGGGAGCCCAGCAGAGCCCCCAGCCCAGTGCACGGGCACGGAGCAGCGAGTGCTGGCACCTCCCAGCCGTGCCACCCCACGGCTCTGGCTCCCCGGCCCCTCCGGGTGGCGGCGGCTGCGTTCTCCCCTGGAGCGCTCCTTCTCATTCACACCATTTCCCAAATCTCAGTGCCATTCAGAATGTCACTTCCCCAGCACCAGCCCCAGCATAACTCTCAGCTGGTGACTAAATGCCACTAAACGCCATTAAATTCACCCCCACGAGCAGAGTGCCACCTCTGTCTGGTCTCCCCAGCAGATCTGTGACGCGTTACTGGCCCGTGGCGCCCGGACAAACAGAGCCCGGTCCCACCTCAGCACACACTCCCTGCCTTGGAGACGGGACTGGGCAGCTCCTGGCTCCAGGCTTCACCTTCCCCTTTCCAAGCACCACTCGTGCTGCCAGCGTTGCTCATCTCCCGCAGCAGCGCTCGCCTCTCAGCCCCGGGGCAGCCAGCACCCCTGGAAGTTTGCCTGGAGCAGCCACGCTCTGGGCAGAGCCCAAAGTGAAACTTGCAGAGTGCAGGGGACACAAAGTCCTGCTGCAGATCCCTCAGTGACCCGGGTGGGATCCCTCAGTGACCTGGGTGGGATCCATCACTGATCTGGGTGGCATCCATCACTGACCCAAGCAGGATCCACCGCTGGGGATCCACCACTGACCCTGGTGGGATCCATCTGAGCGCTGCAGCCCCTCAGCACCGCCAGGATGTGCCCGGGTGCTCCCTGAGCCCAACTCCCCCCAGCCCCGGAGGGACCCGGCCCAGCCCCAGCCCAGCCCCGAGGGAGCGGCCCCGCGGGCGGGCGCAGCGCGGAGCCCCCGCCGATCACACCGCGCTGATTCAGCGCAGCGCCCCGGCACGGCCCCCGCGGCGGGGGAAGGGGCACAGGAGATGCACAAGGAGCTGCTGCAGCCCTCCCCAGCACGCCAGATCGGGCACACGGGAATTCATGATCCGCTGGGCTCATTCGGGAAGGCGAAGAGTGAACGCAGCGGGAGCGGTGGATGGGGCAGGGAGGGCTGCAGCTCCAGCCCCATGGCCAGGGAACAGCCCGTTCCCAGCGCTGGCTGCCACTCCGGCCCCATCCACAGCCCCCACAGCCCCCAGCACCCCTAAAGCTCTGAAGAGAGCAGCAAATTCTCACCCCAGTGCCCCCAGAGCCGCCCCGCTGTGCAGCACCAAATGGCCACTCGTGTGCCCAGCCCGGGCTCCTACCTGCAGCTCCTTGTCCGAGTATTTCTGGGGGTTCTTGCTGCCCTGGCTCTTCTTCCTCAGCTTCTTCAGCTCTGCCTGGCACTTGTCAAGGGAGTCCCCCTTGCTCCTCTGCTCTGTCTGGTATTTCTTCAGCGCAGCCTGGACGTGACAGGAGAGAAAGTCCTGAGCCTCAGCCAGGGCCCCTGCTGCCCAGGGGTGACAGAAAGAAGCAGAGCCCCTGCAAAAGTGGGATCCCCATGGGCTGGAGAGCAAACAGGGGCTGCAACAGCCTGACACTGGGGACAACACTGTGTGGTGATGTGTGTGACACCGGGGACCCATCTGTGACAGGACACACCCCTGAGCAGTGCAGGGGACAGGGGAGACGTGGGGACACCTGAGCCAGGGTTGTGCTGGACACACACACACACACAGAGGTAACTCACACTCAGGTACCGCGAGTCCAGCTCCACCTTCTGCTCCAGCTGCATCAGGAGCTCGTTGTGGAAGGACTTGAGCTGCAGGGAGAAAGGAAACAGTTCTGGGGAGGGCTGGCACAGCCTGCCTGGGAGCCCCCAGGGCAGCGGGGCAGGGCTGCAGGCAGAGCCCAGGCTGGCAGCAGCGAGGACAGACACACTCAGAGCAATGGGGACGCTTTGGAACTCAGCAAGTCCATGTCAGAGGTGCTGGTGTCACCTGGACAAGGCATGGAAAAGCATTTTGCACTGACAGAGACCCCAGCAGGATGGGCTGGGCACTCACCATCTCCTCCAGCTGGTTCTGGATCTGCCTGTGCACCTCTGCCATCTGGAAGAGCACATCCCCTGCAGAGACGAGACACAGGGAGGGGGTTGGAGGCACTGGGCTTGGGGGACACCCCCGTTGGCAAGGAGGGGTCCCCAGCCAGGCCCAGGGGGGCTCCTGCAGTACCCCCCGTGCCCACCTTAGTGAGTCAAGGCTCACCTGAGACTCTTGGGCAAACAGGCAGCCCCCTGCGGAGCAGGAAGGGAAATAAGGACAGGCAGCAAGGGGACTCTGGCACCAGGGCAGCCCTTGTCACCCAGCCCAAGCACAGGGACAGACACGGCCCTGGCACGGAGTGCAGGTCACAGGACTCGGGGCTAAGCCCTGGCTTGGTGTTTGCCTCAAAACCACTGGACCTGTTCGGCCCTGGGGGCAGAGCCAGGTGTGGGCAGAGGGGCAGAGCCAGGGCTGCCACTGCCACCAAGGCTGCAGTCAAAGGGTCCCCACTGCAGCCAAGGGATCCCAGCTCTGCTCTGCCACTTCCTTTAATTTTTCTTTTCCAGTGCAGGACTCCAGCCCCACACCCAGTGCTGTTCCTGGAGGAAGGGCAGTGTCCTGGCTCAGCAGAAGCCCCAGCGTGGCTGGAGCCAGACACACACACACACGGGAGCATCTTTTAGGAGCAGAGCCAGCACTAAGAGCCCTGTCTCTGGAGCACAGCGAGCCCTGGGAGAGCCCAGCTCTGTCAGCTCTTTTCAGGGCTGACTGGAAGCTTTTCCTTCCAGCACGGCAGCTTGCAGCTTCCCAAGAGGCTCCCAGCCCCGGTGGGGCTGTTTGCAGATGAAAGCTGGCAGGGCACTGCTGGGACCCTCTGCCAGCACAGTCGGCTCAGGCCGGGCCAGCCCCAGCGTCCCCCGTGTCCCCCCGGTCCCTGGGCACAGCCCCACCACAACCCCAGCTGGGAACAGCCTGCCCCAACATTTCTTTGCTCTCCTGGCTGCAGCAATTTGTACTTTGCACCACACACGGTGTCTCAAACCCTTCTGCAAACATTCAGCCCGATCCCCTGGCAGGCGCTGGCCCCTCTGCTGCAGCGACAGATCTGCTGTGGCACCGTCCCCCCGTGTCCCCCGACAGAGCAGCTGTGCCCAGGGCACCCCACAGGCGAGAGGGGAGCAGATGGCAGAGCTGCAGCTCTGCCCCTGTGCCAGGAGCACTCACCCCTGGCCACCACACAGCTCTGGAGTGTCACAGGAGCACTCACAGCCGGCCAGCACACACTCTAGGGTCACAGAGCACTCACCCCTGGCCACCACACACTGCAGGGCCACACTGAGCAGGGAGCCCAGGCAGGGGTCACCACCACGGGAGAGCCAGGAAATGACTCCTGCTCGGGCTGCTCAATGGAGGGAAGTGCACGAATTCCCCCTGCACGAATTCCCCCTGCACGAATTCCCCCCGCACGGATTCCCCCTGCACAGAGGCCCTGATCCACACTGAGGGGCTTTGCCAGGGGATCAGTGCAGGGGTGGCTCTCTCATTATTCCCAAGGCTTGCAGCACCCCCTCTCCCTTCCCCTTTGCCCGGCGTGGGGGGCTCCAGCCACTGACCCACCCAAGGGCAGGGACTGGGGCACCCAGAAATAACATCCACATCCCAAATGCAGCTCTGGGCACCCTGCACCGGGACAAGAGGGCTCTGCCCCTCTCCCTGCATTCCTCTGCCAGGGAATGGGCCCGTTCCAGCAGCGGGGCGGCTCGTGGTGCATCTCTCAGCACTGATCCGACACTGATACCCATCTTTTGGGTCAGACTTTCTCCTCCTCCTCCACCCCCTCGGCGCTTATCGGGGCGTGCCAGTGCCACATCAAAGCCAGCAGCGCACAGAGCCTTTCCCACCAGCACAGCAGCCACGTCCGAGCCTGGGGAGGGGACACTGCTGTCCCCCGGGCCCCCACGCTCTGCCCAGCACCACCAGCCCAAGGTGAGCCCCGAGCACCGGGACAGCACAGGAAGGGGCTGGGCGCCTGCCCGGAGCCACAGGAGCTTCCTCTGGAGCCGCTCCCCAGGAACCTTCTCCCCCAAGGAACCAGCTCCAGGCTTCCCGTGGCCTCTGCCACCGCTGGGAGCCCACGCTGGGCAGCAGGGTTTGAACTAAATCCCCTAAAAGCAGCAGCAGTGCAGTGTGAGTTCCCACAGAGCACCTCTGACACCCCGGTACCTCCACACCCTGAGCTGCTTCCCAAAAACCGCCAGACCGTGGGAGATATCAGCAGGGATCTCACCCCAAAGCACCCCGAGCCGTGGGGGTGAAGTTAAACCATGACTGAGGGACAGCACGGCGGCTGCAAAGCTCAAAGAGACCAAAATCTGCCTTGGAAGAGGATCTGTGGCACTGGGCTGGGGGTGGCACCGTGTCACTGCCAGAGCTCAGGGGCAGGACTGGCATCACGGGCACAGCCCTGGCACAGCCCTGGCACAGCCCTGGCACAATCCTGGCACAGCCCTGGCACAGCCCTGGCACCACGGGCACAGCCCTGGCACAATCCTGGCACAGCCCTGGCACAAGCCTGGCATCACGGGCACAGCCCTGGCACCACGGGCACAGCCCTGGCACAGCCCTGGCACAATCCTGGCATCACGGGCACAGCCCTGGCACAGCCCTGGCACAATCCTGGCATCACGGGCACAGCCCTGGCACAATCCTGGCACAGCCCTGGCACAACCCTGGCACAGCCCTGGCACCACGGGCACAGCCCTGGCACAGCCCTGGCACAGCCCTGGCACAGCCCTGGCACCACGGGCACAGCCCTGGCACAGCCCTGGCAGCTGCAGCTTGCCCACGCCAGGGCTGTTCCGCAGCTCTCCAGAGGGACTGGGGAGGGAAACCCCCCAAACCCCCGCGGGCAGCGGGACGGGGCTCAGCTCACACCGTGAGCTGCACCGAGCTGCCAAAACACACATCCCACAGGTGAGGAACCCCCGGGGAAGCATCTCACCTCCACCCAGAGCTGCAAACAGAGCCGGGGAAGGGCAGGAGGCAGAGCCGGGCGCTCAGCCCTCCCCGCAGGCTGCCGAGCACACGGGGAGGAGGAGCTGCTGTTTGCGGCTGACTCACAGTATCGTTCTGGGAGAAGAACTATAGCAGCTATTGTGGGCCCTTCCCTTCCACACCCAGCCCACAAGAGGCAAACAGGTTGTTCCACATCCCTCCCCTCCCCAGCGGCACGGCGGCAGCCAGCTGCCCCTCCAGAAGGTGCAGCAGTGGGAACCCAGCTCGCAGGGGGTTGCCTGGGAGTTGTCAGGGACTAAAGGTTGTTTTTCCCCCTCTCTCAAGCAAGATATGAGCCATTTTTAATAGAAATGCCAACTGTGCATGAATCAAGGAGCCAAATTGTCGGGAGACAGAACGTGTTGATGCTTGTGCAGGGCTGGAGCAGCCCAGCCCGTCCTGCAAGGGCAGCAGAGACCGTGCACGGTGGCCAGGGGAGCATCCCCCACCAGCCACAGCATCCCGGGGGCAGCGTTTGGGCACATCCCCTCAAAAGCAGGCAGCAATAACCCTGCTCACACACACCTCGGTGCTGGAGATGTGACACAGCCAGACTCAAGGCAGAACCGAGATGTGGCACTTGGTTTCATGGTGGACTTGGGTCAACAGTTGGGCTCAGCCACCTCTAGGGCTTTACCTAAACAATTGCACTGAAAACTTGGGCAGTTTTGCCGTTCCCTCCCACAGCGTGCCCCGAGCCAGGCTCACCGTGCCAGGGAGCAGCAGCTCCAGCCTCACCCGGGCCGGGCTCCGACATTCCTGGGGCAGCTGCAGGATCCGTGTGCAGGGGAAGGAGACGAGTGGGGAAACAATCAACTCCTGCCCGCTGACTCATCCCTTTCCTCTTCACAACGGTTTCACTTCTCCCAGCCCCAGAGGACGGGCGATGTGTTGATAATTCATCAGCGGCTCGTCAGCTCCAGCCCCGCCTGGCACAGCTCAGGGCGTTCTTCATTTGTTTGTTAAGAGCCAAGGTAAAGGGGAAAGCAGGAGCTTCCAGGGCACCCTGGCTTGGGCTCCCAGCTCGCAGTACCTGAGCCGAGCAGCCGGCGCTGACAATTCCACCGGGGATGGATCGGACCGGGATGTTCCGCGCTCCCCGCAGCCGCCCTGGATGGGGGCCAGTCCTGGATCTGGACCAGGATGCACAGAGCAGTGAGTCCCCAGTGCCCACCCGCTCTGGCAGGAGCTGTGCCGGTGGCACCGGGTTAATTAGCACAGGAGAACGCAGCCTCACACCACCCCATCCACCCCGCACGCCGCAGCTCCCGAGGGGAAGCAAACGCCCGCAGGTCCTGGAGCTGCCCACACACCCGGCCAAAACCCTGCTCAAAGCTGCCCAGCTCCCCCACCGCTGATGGACGGCAGAAAGCAGCCCATGGATGCCCCTGCATCCCCCCAGAAGGAGGGAGCATCCCTGCAGGATCCTGCCCGGGCACACGGCGGGTGGGGATGCTGGAAGTTGTCACCGCCACCAGGGAAGGTGAAAGCAGACGTTGCACACATCTGCCACACGCCAGGAGCCCCAGCCAGGCCACATGGTCCTCACAGATGCTCACTGACACCCCTCCAGCACCACCGAGCAAACACAGGTTGGTGAGAAGGAGCCTTGGCCGTCTGCTCCTCAGGCAGGGATGGAGGCAGAGAAAAAGCCCCGTCCTGAGGCAGCATAAGGTTTTGAGAGGATTTCCTTGTATTTCTGCACCCTTAACAAGCTCATTCCTGCAGCTTCCTTCCCTCCCTGCTTTGGAGGCAGAAGGGTGGATTTCTGGAACAATTTCTGCGGTCTTTCCACAGAATCACAGGTGGAAATGCAGGTCCAGAGCATCCCGTGTTCCACCAGCACAAAGCTGTCACCCACGAGGTGTTAAATGCGCTGTTAAGCCCAAATTAAAAAGGTCACAGCTGCTGTCCCAGGCAGGACCTCGGCTCCACAGCAGAGGGACCTCACTGCAGGGACACTGCCACGTATCACAGGAAAATATTTCCTGGAATTCTGTGCTGTCATCCCGGGCACTGCTGTGCCTGGTTCCCAGTGGACAGCAGTCACCACAGGCACCAGCAGCTCAGCTGGTCACAAATCCCACAGGGAACAGACACCCCCAGCACCCCTGATCCCACCCGGAGCACCACCCCGACCCCTGGCACCCGTGGGATCTGTATCTGCACCAGTGCTGCAGGCAGCATCTGCCCAAAAGAACTGCAGATCCCATTAGCAGATCCCATTAGCAGATCCATCCCTGTTCCCAGAGGATCCAGCTCAGCACAAAGCCTCTGAACCACCGGGAGCTGGGACAGAGCCGGGGCTGAGCTCAGGGATGCCCCAATCCTGGAAGTTCCCCAGGCCAGGCTGGACAGGGCTTGGAGCAACCTGGGATAGTGGAAAGTGTCCCTGCCCGTGGCGGGGGGGGAACAAAAAGAGCTTTAAGGTCTCTTCCCACCCAAACCATGAAGGTGCCGCTGCTCCCGATTTTATTGTGCAAATGAAAAGCCATTTTGTGCCAGAGGCTCCTCTCAGCTCAGCAATGTTTGAATAATCACTGCGTGTGCTGCCCTTTCACAGCCTCCTGTGTCACCCAGAGCAGCTTCACTCACCCAAAGCACCTTCCAGAAACAACTGCTGAGCAAAATGCACCCCAGCCTGGGGTGTTCCCTGCAGGTGCTGCTCAGCCCCGGCTCCCCGGGGGAAATGTCTCCAGCTCCACTTGCCAGGAGCAGAAAACCCCTTTCCATGACTTTGTCCTGGCCTAGTTTTCAAGAAGGACAAAAGAAATGGCATTTTGAGCTGCATCCAAGGGACCTAAGCAGGAGCTGGAGAAGGGCCAAAGTCACCTGAGGACTCGAGCATGGGACTGGAGCTCCTTGGAAGAGGCTAAAAACCATTCCAGGGCCGAGCCCAGAGCAAACCCTCCCTCGTCAGACACATGCTCCTCACGCCAGCTCATCACCTCCCCTAAAGTCACTGCCACAGCCACCAAGGAGGTGAGGAACAGCCTGAGGAGCTGCTCTCAAGGGCACAGATGTGATCCCAAATGCCAGGAATTGGCCAGCAGGGAATTGCACGGAGCAAAGCGACTCCTCTGCTGCTCAGGGCCAACCCACAGCTCCTCCCTGGACCTGCCCAGAGCATCACTGGGGTTAGAACACCCCAAAGCCCAGGCCTGGCACACCCCAAAGCTGAGCTGGGGTTCAGACAGGCCACCCTGGGTGAGTTTACACCCAAAACTCCGAGCCCAGAGCCGATTACAGCTCCGGCCCGTTGTTATCGCCAGTTTTCCATTCCCACGCGGGATTATCCCGTCTACACACAGCCCCGAAAATCTGATGGGGAATTCAGCAAAAATGCACGGTGCTAAGCAGCCCCACAGGGAGCCAGGCCCCGAGGGCAGAGCAGAGCTCCAGAGAGCTCCGTGTTCTGTGGGACAAACCTGCAGCAGCGCTGCCGTCACAGGCTTGGGGCTCGGACACCTCCCGGCCCAGAAAGGGCAGCAGAAAAGCACCAGGCTCAGGGAAGAAAGGCTTGGGGAGGAAAAACAAATAGCTCTGATTTTTTTTCCTATGGAGGCTGGAAATGTGAGCTGCAATCCCCACTGGAGCACCCCATGGTCCTGCCTGACCACTTGAAGCAGTTTTCTGTATAACTCAAGGAGGAAAATCCCCATTCAGGGAGGAAAATCCCCACTCAGGGAGGAAAATCCCCACTCAGGGAGGGAGCTGGGAGGCAGCAATAAAGACAATCCGTTTGCTGTTCTAAAATGAATTCCCCGTCCCTGGCAGTGTCCAAGGCCAGGTTGGATGGGGCTTGGAGCACCCTGGGCTAGTGGGAGGTGTCCCTGCCCGTGGCAGGGGTGGCACTGGATGAGATTTAAGGTCCCTTGCAGCCCAAACCAGTGTGGGATCCTCTGAAATAACCCAGAGCTCCTTTCTGGCACTATCAGCATTCCCAGCCCGGGAGTGATAAGGGAAAGGTGTTCCCAGGAAAAGCTGCACCTTTGGCGAGCGGAGCCCCGGTGCAGAACATTTCTCAGCCCCTGTTTACACATCTGCTGGGAGGGGGTTGTGTCCCAGCTGTTATCAGCTCCACTGAGCTGCAGCCAGAAATTTTATCTCAACTTTCTCCTGCTCGGAGCAGCTGCCACAGCAAATATCAGCAGGATCAGCAGAGCAGGAGGCTCAGGAGCAGCCAGAGCTGCCAGGAGCCTCCCTGGGAAGTGTCCACACCAAGAGGGGAAGGAGCAGTGATTTGGAAACATTTTAAACCCCAAAACACTCGGGCCACACACGGAATGCACATTGGGACACGGCGGGAGGGCGCTGAGGGCAGCAAACCCTCGTCCTTCGCTGAGGAAGCAGGGCCAGAAATCCCCAAATCCAGGTTTTTAGTGGGAGCAAACCTGGGGCTGCTCTGAAGGGCCGGCAGGGTGGGTGTCCCTACCCTCCTGCCCTTCCCAAACTCTGGGGTGTCCCTCAGCCCCGAGAGGCAGCAGCAGCTCCTCGCAGGCTCTGCTGCACACAGAGCTCTTTGTTTTATTTATTAAACAGAAGCAGATTGCTCCAGGCAGCTTTAATCCACGACTCGGTTTCCATAGACACTTGCTGCTTTCCCAGCACCATTCCGAGGCAGCAGCAGGGCTGGGGGGAGCGGGTCTGACACCAAACCCGGAGCTCAGGGGCTGCTCCCCAATTCCTTCAGCCTTTAGAGTCGTTTCAGCTCAACCTCTCTGCTAATTGCCTGCCCCGGAGAGATGCTTTAATGAGCACTTTGCCATCTCTGCTGNGGAGGAGGGGCTCACCTGGGACTGCATAGGCAGCGACACCAAACCCCATCTCACCCCAAGAGAGCCTTAAGGAGGCTGCAGCATCCCAGGGGGAGCTGGGAGGGCACAGGAGCCACGTCTGGGCACTGGGGAGACTGGAAAAGCAGCTCCCAAAGGCTTTGCTGGAGCAATAAGTGGGAGAAAGGGAAAGGAGGCACCGAGCGTCAGCGCTCCTGACGTTTGGATCGATTGAGCAAATCGCAGGGAGCAGCAGCAGCAGGCCCAGGGAGGCTCAGCAGGGCAGGGCTGCTGCACCCGGGGTCCAGCCCAGCACACACAGCACATCCAGCCTGCCCCTTTCCCGGATTTCTCCCTCTCCCCTTCCCCTCCAGAGGCCACGATGGGCAGCACTGCCCCAGCTCCTGGGCCCAAACCTGCTGCTGCTCCTGGGCAAAGGAAAACCCACCACAAAGCTGCTCTCCAAAACCACCACGAGCCAAACCCCCGACATTGAGAATATCAGGGGTTTCCAAACGACATTAACAGTAAATACAGAGACACTTCTGCCATTGACACAAGGCAGGATCAGCTCCACACTGAGCTTGTTCTCCCCAGCAACACCAAAATCTGGTTTCATTCTGGCTCACAGTCTGCAGCTCCATTTGGCAGCAAATTGGTGACTTACCCAATTCTTTTGATCCTTGGCTTTCGCTGGCCAACTCTCCCATCTTCACCAGAGCATCAAAGTACCCTTTGGCTGCGTATGTCATACCTAAGGAGCATCCAGAAAGGGAGGTTATGTTCCCCTTAGTGGCTGTTGGAACTTCTGGGGCACTGAGGAGATGCTAAACACTAAAATAGGTGTTACCTCAAAGGGCTTAACCCCACGGGGAGGGACCAGACAACAAACAGAGGAAAAGTGAGCAAAGAGAGCTGCAGCAGAGAGATTACAGGGTAATTTAGGATTAAAAAAGGTACGTGCAGGACTTTGGTGGTTTTCATTGCAGCACAACCATCAGGCTGCTAATGCTGCTCAGAGAAATCACTGCGGAATAATGGAATATCACAGAGTTTCATTATAGTTCAGCCTTGTTTGTTGACATTCCAGCTACACACTTGACTCTAATCAGATAAGCAGGGGGTTTCCTCTAATCACAGAACATGTTGTACAGCCCCAGCTCAGCACCTTCCAGCCTCTGCTCCAGCTCCTGGCTTTGCCTCTTCCTCCAGCTGCCCCCCAGCTCAGGGATCCAAGGGGAAGGACGACCCAAGCCAAGTTAAAAATTACAGGAAGATCTTTGGCTCCAAAGCGTTTTCACAGCAGGGATGTGGGAAAAACACCAGGCCAGCAATCACACTGGTTGTCCCAAATGCCATGGTTGGTGGGATGGGACAGCACAGGGTAAACAGATCCACCTCCCAGGGAATCAAGGGCTGAGTTATCAGGAGAATATTTCAGAAAAATAAATAAAAAACACAGCCCCCAGGGCAACCTCTTCTCCCTGTCAGCCCTGCCTCTGCTCCCTCCCCTGCTGCCAGGAGGGATCCAGCAGAGAAAGCACCCCCAGACCACAACCCCCACTCTGCTGGCATCCCCAGAACTGCTGGGAGAGGCTGCTGCTCCTGGGGGTACCCTGTGCCCATCCCTGGGCTCCATCCCTGGGCTCAGAGGTGCCCTGTGCCCATCCCTGGGCTCAGAGGTGCCCTGTGCCCATCCCTGTGCCCCATCCCTGGGCTCAGAGGTGCCCTGTGCCCCATCCCTGGGCTCAGAGGTGCCCTGGCCCCATCCCTGTGCCCCATCCCTGGGCTCAGAGGTGCCCTGGCCCATCCCTGGGCTCAGAGGTGCCCTGTGCCCCATCCCCAGGCTCAGAGGTGCCCCATCCCTGTGCCCCATCCCTGTGCCCCGAGTCCCTGTGCAGGGCCAGGACAGACAGACACTCCCCAGGTCACGCCTGAGTGAGCCATTAAAGCCCAGTTTAAAGCAGAGCCCAGCGCTGGCAGGACACAGTGTACAGGGCAGTGCTGGCACCTGGGAACAGGGGCAGGGCTTAGAGGATCCTCATGGAAACAGCCTGGAGCCTCATTTGACTGAAAAAACAAACGTGCTCCGGGCAGGGAGCAGCGATCCTTCCCAAAGGTCGGATCCCAAACCCCAGCACTCCAGGGCAAGAGATACCAAAGCTTTTATCCCTCACTGGCTGAAGTCGATGACAGACTCTCCCCCCATGTGCGCTTTCAGTGGGATTATTGAAAAATAAAGTCCAGGAGACATGTGCAGCTCTGGAGGGAGCAGAGCCCTCCCTGGAAGAACACAGCCCTGGGTCGAGCAAAGCCTTCAACCTCCTCAAACCCCAGCTGAGGAGGGCCCAGGCAGTGCACAGAGCCAGTTCAAGTCAAAATAGTCCATTTTGGGGCTTAATCAGTTCGTGGCTTCCTTTTGATCATTTAAATCTACACCTCCCTAATGGCTCCCAATAGGATCCTGCATTCCCAAGCAGGAGCTGCCATCAAGACTTTCAGGCTTTTTCCTTCCCTGCATTCTACTGGGCAATTCAAACATTTCAACAACACCTCTTTAAACAGAGCTTAGCATCTTAATGCTCAGTATTTTAAACAAACATTTAAAGATGAACTGTTTGGAGATGTGTTTTGTTATCCTGCTGCCTCCCAACGTTTTATCCCTGGAATCCTTCCCACATCCATGGCCTTGCACATCCCAACATGAGCTTTGCATCAAGGTCCAAGAACTCCCAATTCCCTCCCCGTGGCAATAGAAAACTTTTCAACCAAAACCCAAAGATTTTCAACAAAAAGCAAAGGTTTTCCAGCTTCCCCCCCGCTCCTTCCCCAGCCTGGGAGCCCCAGCATCCCAGCAACAACCAGCAGTGCAATGTCACATCACTTACTTGCTAAGGCTTTTTCATAGGTCTTCCCCATCGAAATGAAATTCCTGAGGCTGGGATTGAACTGCTCCATGATTGTCTAAAGGGAAAAGAACATCACTGGGATTAGCAGGGCCGATGGGAGGTGGATTGAACAGCTCCATGCTCAACTCTGTGGTGATAAACACAAAAAAAGGGAGCAAAAACATCCTCCCAGCTCCCTGGAAGGATCCTCCCTCACCCCAAAGCTTTATTGGAAGACCAAGGTGGGTTTGAGCACCACGAGGGACCAGAGGGGGCTCTGAGGTGCCCAGCATGAGAGGCTTCCCCAGGAGAGGAGAGGGAGGGCCCCAACCAGAAAACGATGAGAGAAGGCAAAAATAACCATAACAACAACTGCAGGTGGCTGTTTGGGGCTGAGCAAGCAGCGAGGGAGCCAGGGCTGGGGGATGATGTGGGCAGGGGATGATGAGGGCAGGGGATGAGGTGGGCAGGGGATGTCCCAGCCCGGGATGGCCACGGGAGCAGCAGCAGCCCGGCCCAGCAAGGGCAGAACCCCGAGCACCCAGCCAGGAGGGAGCCAGGGCAGCAGCAGCTCTGAGCTGTGCCAGGAGCCACAGGCACTGCCCACCCACCCCAAAGCTCTCGGTGGGGCTGGGCTGAGCAGCGCTGCTGTCTGAGCCCCTCCTGCCTCGCTCCAAGGGCCGGCCTGGGGATGGGGGAGCAATAATCGGCTCAGGGAGAAGAAGAAGGGCTCTTTGTGTGCCTGGCACCGCCGCCACGACCCTCCCTGCCAGGGCCTCGGCCCCGGGAGCCCACACCGAGCCCGGGGCACAGGCACAAGCTCCCTTCTCCCGGGAACCCCCGGGATGGAGCTGCAGCCCCTGCTCTGAACCCCCATCCCAGGCAGGGATGCTCGGGGACCCCCGGAACTGGAGCTGCCAGCCTGCCCGGGGCTCAGAGGCCCCATCCCGGGCAGGGATGCTCGGGGACCCCCGAACCCGGAGCTGCCAGCCTGCCCGGGGCTCAGAGCCCCCATCCCGGGCAGGGATGCTCGGGGACCCTCGGAGCTGCCAGCCTGCCCGGGGCTCGGAGCCCCCATCCTGGGCAGGGATGCTCGGGGCACTGCCACCCTCGCCGGGCTCCCAGCCCGGGCTGCCGGCTCCGTCCCACCCCGCAGGGAGGGAAGACGGGCAGACACTTACGGGGAATAAGCTGATTAAGCATCTGTCACCTCATCCCAGGCTGGCCAAACTCTATAAAGCTCATTTTCTGCCTGAGGCATTTTTATCCCGGTTCCTGCTGCCCGGCTCTGGAGTGTGACAGCTGAATTTTCTCCACACGTGTGCAGGGCTCAGCCGGAGCTTCCTTGGCTGCAAACAGCCCCTCTGGGGTCTGTGTGGGCAGGGCCCGTGTGGGGCACCCCTCAGAGGGGTGGCATCGCCCCAGGGCTGGTATTTCGGGAGAAATCCTGCTAATCCCCCCAGGAGCACGGGGTGAGGATGCTGTGATGTCCCCACAGCCTGTCCCCAGCAGCTCCCAGGCCCTCGCAGCACCAGCCACGACTGCAAAGGGCACGGGATGATTGACAGGGTTAATGAGGAGCTGCCCTGCTAATTAAGGCTTCAGGCCAAAAGCTCGGGGCCCCTGGAAGCTGTTTTGGGGCAGCTCGGAGCAGTTTGGTGGATGTGCTCAGCTTGAAAGGAGAAAATGAACCTGTAGCAACAAGCCAGGTGCTCTCCAACGTGTAGGAGAGACAATTGCACGGGAGTTAATTACCACTGACGAGGATTGCTCCATCCTGCCCACATCACGTTCACTGCAGCCCAAAATCTGCCTGTGTTATCCCACAGAGGGGCTGGAGGTGTGGGATCGCTGCCCACGGCAGGGACAGGGACACATCCCCGCTGCTGGCAGATCCATGGCTCAGCCTGAGCGCTCTGAGGCTGAGCAATATTAAAGCAGCAGAAATATTGGCAGAATTTCTGCAGGGAGGTGATTTTTCAGCAGTTTGCAGGTTCAGAGCAGTGTTTGTGTACGGGGATATACTCAGGGATATGGAAATAGTGTGATTTTCTCAGCAGTGCCCGTGTAAACACATCATCCTGAGCATGAAACCGAGGGAATTAATGATGGAACAGGATCCACAGCCAAAGCATCATCCCAAATTCAGCACATCCTCCCCAAACCACAGGGAATCAAAGCACAGCCCAGCCCTGGCACTGCTCAGGGCAGGTCCTGCTCCCCGCTGACCCACAAGAGCCATTTTAAAGCAACAAATAAAGAGATAAAAGCCCCCAAAGGGTCTCGTGGAGCGGCTGAAGGAGCGGGAAGGTGACTCTGTGCTGGCCAAATAAAATCCACCAGTCCCCAGGAGGAAGTTTGCTGAAAGTGAATGTTTTTAAAACATTGTCTGGAGCCTCCAACAAAAACAGCCTGGCAGGATGAGAGCAGTGAGAAGGGCTCCTCACACCAGAGATAAAAATAGACATTTCCAAGCCTTCCTCTCGCTCCCAGGGTGGGAAGGGAAGGTGACTCCAGAGTCAACACCTTTGCATCCCCTCCAGGTGAGAGGCTGAGACCTGCCAGGGAGAAACCCTGGAGAAGGAGCAGGTTTGTGCCAAGGAATGGCTCAACAGCATCACCCTCACAGCCAGGGATGTGCTGGGGCTGCTCCCGTGGCAACACAGGGCTCATCCCCCCCGTGGGGGCACAGGGGGCTCTGGCAGGGCTGTCCCCCCACGGGAGAGGTGGATCCAGGCTTGCAGGACACCACAGCAAAGCAAATACCCAGCAACGCTGTGGCAGTGAGAGCAAAGCTCGTTCTCCCCAGATTTTGCCCCCTCAGCAGCACCCACAAGTTGTTTGCCTTCCATGGGCTGCCTGGGCAGAGTTCAGAAAAACACAGACACAGACCCTGGCAGCCAAGGGTTGAAAGGGCTTTGCTTTGTTCCACTGAGCTGAATTCCCTGGGTAATACCACTCAGCTCTCCGGGATTGGCACGGCTTTATTCAGCTGCCAAAAATGAAACTAATGCAAAGCACAAGGTCTCCAGGACACGGCCCTGCTCGGTGGGGGAAGAGGAGCCAGAAAACAAGGTCCCTTTTCTCCCCTCTGAGCACACCCCAGCTACAGCCAGGATGCTCCAAGCCCTTCAGGAACAGTTCAGAATCGTGGAAAAGAATCAAATATCCTGAGTTGGAAGGAGCCCACAAGGATCACTGAAGTTCAGCTCCTAAATCCCAAGTTTAAGTCCTACCCCAGCTGGAAGTGCAGGGGGCTTAGGCTTCTCCTGCACAGAAAACACCTGAAGGGGAACGTTCCCAAAACCATGGATGTGGCACTGGGGACGTGGGTGAGCCGTGGCCTTGGTGGTGCCAGGGGAATGGTTGGATCTGATGGGCTCAGAGGGCTTTTCCAACCTTCTCCAGGATTTCCTGGCTCCCTGCAGGGCTGGCACTGCACAGGGAGCTGGGCCCAGCCTGGCACCCCCGGCATCCCTGGGTGCCCATGAGGAGCAGCACCAGGGCACTCTCCACTGCCACAGTCACTGCAGAAGCAGCTCAGCTCTGGGGAACTTTTGTCTCTAAATGGGTCAGCCCTGCTCCAGGAGCACCTTCATCATTTTGGTATCAATATTTAATGCCCAGCCAAGGCCAGCGCTGCCTCCTCCATCACGGCTCGTCCTGCCCGGCGCCAGCAGGAGCAGCCCTGGGGGTTTCAGGAGCCAAGGTTCTGTCAAGGAGGAGCCCAGCTGGGCAGGCAAGATCAGGGAAAGGAACAGTCCCCACCCAAAGGCATTTAGCTTCCCCTGGATGTCATGGAGACCCGAGCTTCAGGGCAGGAGCTCTGAACATCTTTGTGTCAGGGGCTGAGGTGGAAGGGAACCGGGATGAGGATCCACACGGGGCACAGAGCAAAACACTGGGAACACCTTGTCAGTGCCACCAGTGGCCACCCCTGCAAGGCAGAGCCATCCTCGAGTCCTCGGGGTCGGGATTTCCACTGCAGAACCAGAGGGGTCCCAAGGGCCCCAGTCCCTCCCAGCACTGAGGGCTCAACTCAGCCCCGAGGAGCTCGAGCAGGAGCTGCTTGCCCTGGGCCCTGCCCTGCAACACGAGCAGCAGCACTGAAACCTTAACCATGAGCACACTCAGCACACAAAGCACTGAAGGCAACGCCAGCAGCTCCATCCCAGGCAGCAGCACCCATCTCTGGCAGGATGGGAAGTGGTTTGGGATCCCTCTGGCAAGACAGGAGCTGCCTGCTCTGTAACACCTCGTAATCCACCTCCATCCTGGAGGTCAGGGATGCTCTCCCAGTCTGCAGGCACAGGGGATGCAGCAGCATTCCCACCTCAGAGCCAGCGGCAGCACCAGAGCCGAGCCCAGCACGGAGCCCTGGGAGGCACCAGGACTCTCAGAGCCCCAGGGCCAGCTCAGAACCCCGGGGCCCAGCCAAAGGATTTCCCACATCTGGGCTGCAGGAAGGCTCAAGGCAGGGAGCAGAGACAGCAGAAAGCACAGGGCACAGAATTTGGGGTGGCACAGACTGGCTCCTGCCTCCCCTGCCACACACACCATCCCTGCACTGCCAAACACACCAAACCAGCCACAGCTTCCCTCCTGAGCCACTTGAGGAACGCTCCCGTCCCTCTGGACCTGGAGACAAGGAGGCAGAGGCTGTGGTACCCCAGCAACATCGATTACAGCTGATGGGAAGCAAAGGACCGTCAGGAATTCTGTCCACATTTCTGCACAATTCAGCTCCCAGCTCGGGGTGTTGCGAAGCAAACACCTCTCCAAAGGCAGAGCTGCTCGTACACCACTTCAAACCCATCTTCTGCAGGGAAAAATGGCTTTAAAATGAAATGGAGGTTGGGCTGCAAACGGCAATAATCTCATCTGGCAGGAGGAGACAGATCTGTCTTCAGGGGAAGGAAGAATTGCCAGCGCCTGCTTTCTGCAAAAAGACAATCCCGAGCGAGGGCTGAGCGGGGCTGGGGAGGCGGCAGCGGGAGCCGGGGGTGCCCCCAGGCCGGGGCTCCGGGCCGGGCTCCGGGAGTGAATCAGCAGCGGGGAAGGTGGGACTGCGGTGGCGGAAGGTGCCAGCAGCCTCCGTCTCCCTCTGCAATTACTCCCCGTGTGTAGGCAGCTGCCTGTAGTGGCAGCATCGGCTCGGGGGCGGCTGACAGCTCCTCCAGCAGCTCATTAGCACCGTCACTCCCAGGGTGAGCGCTGCTTCTGGAAAGCGGTGACAATGGGCTTCCCGAGCAGAACGCCTCGGGAAAGCCTGCGCGGGAGAGGTGCCCGGCGTGGGGAGCCCCGGCCCCGGCAGCACAGCGAGGGTCGCTCAACCCCCGGCCTTCCACGGGCTGGGGCTCGGTGGCATCGTCCCCCTCCTCGGGGCTGTCTCCTCCTGCCCATGGCAGCGTTCAGGGCAAAAAACCCCCAGGTAATGGAGGTGTGGAGCACTGGGGCCGGTTTTGGACTCAAAGACTCCAAAGCTTCAGGAGCTCCAGAAGATCCTGAGCCCTCAACGCTCACACGGGGCTTGGGGAGGCCGAAGTCCTCAATGGAACAGGGACAAGGCAGGTTCCTGCAGGCACCACATGCCACACATCTCCAGAGGCCAAGGAGGCATTGCTGGCTTCAGAGGAGACTCTGTTCACCACAGGGAACACAAAGGGAGTCAGGAGCATCCTCCTCCAGCTCCCAGCGCTGAGACACTGGCTTGGGGTGAAGCCATGAGATCTTTGCCAGTTCCAGCTTCTCACTCCCCACACCTGGCTGCTCCCACTGAAATCCCACAAAACTGGGAGACCTGTGGGCTCCTCCCGAGTCCCTCTCTGGTTTTTGGGGCTCAGGCACCCTGTGCACTCCCTGCTCTCTGCCCAGCCGGGCGCTGCTGGGGCCGGGGCTGCTGCTGAGGGCTCCACTCCAGCCGGAGCAGAGCCCGGCCAGCACTGGCCCTGCACCCCTGGTTTCTGGGGGAGCAGCTCCACCCCATCCCAGCGGCTGGGATGGCACAAACTGCCCCGTGCACTCCCCACGGGGCCGAGCCCGGGGAAATGGTGACCTGCTCCCCAAAGCTGTCATCAGCTCCGTGCTTCGAGGACAACACACCTCAAACAACAACTGAGTCACGGCTGGGGCTGTTCCCAGCCCCTCTCGCCCTGTTTGCCCAGGCGGCTCCGGGGCCGAGGCACAAACAGCGCCCTGAGCCCGGCAACTCCCCGGGTGCCAGCTCTGCCCAGCAGCAAGGACAACCCGAACAGGGGCAGCTCTGGGGACATGAGCTGCCAGGGACGGTGGGAGGGAGCCCCAGAGCCGAATGTCACCAAGATCAGAGCAGCCGAGGTTTGGGGTGGCACAGCTCTGCCCGAACAGCTGTTACACCCCAGAATCTCCGAACACGAGACTTCAGAACTTCACTACATCGGTACTTTTTGTACTACATTCTTCTGCCCTTTTTTTTTTTTTTCCTGCTCTGTGCTCCCAGGTAACTCAATCCAACCCCTTAAATCACAGGAAATCGTGCAAGCTTCCCAGTTTAACAAACGACATCCTGCGTTACACGTTAGGCTACAGCAGTTTTATTAGCCTTGGTCTCAAGACCCAGCAGAGCAGAAAACGCTTCCTTCGGGGGGAAATTAAACCACATAAATTATTGCATTTTCTCAGGACACCGCGAGTAAAGCAGAAAGGGGAAAGGGAGAGATCCCCGAACTCCGAGAGGCGGGGAAGGCTCCGGGCTGTGGCAGAGCCGGGGCTGCCCCGCACGGGGGATGCGGGGACAGCGCTGCCCGGCCCGGCCCCGGGGAGGCTCCAGGAGCCCGGGGAAGGCTCGGGGGTGCTCCTCGCCCCGGGCCAGCCCCGCGGGGCCCCGGCAGCTCCCGGCCGGCTCCGGGCACATCCCAGGGGCGGCCGCGGCC
>VZRZ01008873.1:101146-113385 GCA_013398175.1 Climacteris rufus | reverse complement strand
CCTCACCCTCATCCTCACCCTCCCACCGAGCAGGGGGATGTCCTGGGGACAGAGCACGGGGGGGCACTGAGAGCACGGCCTGGCCCTGCCTCATCCTCATCATCCTCATCCTCACCCCGAGCAGGGCAGGACGGTCCCAGACCCCCCAGTGCCCCTGTGCCCCCTGGCAGCTCGGGCACAGCCAGGCAGAGCCGTGCCAGTCCTGTGCCAGCCCCGTGCCCGCTGTGCCACCCGTGCCAGGGCTGCCCAGGGATCCCATCAGAGATGCCAGGCACGTGGGCAGAGCGACAGGGAAGAAGGCAGCTGGAGCTGCAGGACAGCTGTGCTGGGAACACAGCGTGCCCTCACACTGCCACTTCCCCATTTTACTTCTGCAGGCAAAAGAATCGCTCAGAACAACCCCCGTGCCTGTTGGGAGGCACAACATTTTCAATTAAAACCAGTAAAAAACACTGAGCTGCGCTGCAAAAGCAGGAACAGCAACCGTGGCACGGCTGGGCTGGGAGGAACTCACAGCTCATCCCGTCCCAGCCCTGCCACAGGCAGGGACACCTCGCCCAGCCCGGGGTGCTCCAGGAGCTGATTCCACAGTTCTGCCTCTCCAGATTCACCTTTGGAGCCGCAGTTCTGCCGGGCTGAGGGGAGAGGGACCAGCCCTGGGGCTGCCCCAGCTCCTCCTTTGAAGCAGCAACACTCAGCAGAAGTGCAAATGAAGCACTCGTTCCTCCAGCTCCTGCCCGAGCGCTTGCAGAGGTGTGGGGTTTTGTAGTTCAAAGAGGGAAGGCCCCTTTATCCTCCTGGATGATTCCTGCTCTTTGTGCTGATTCTCACTTTCCCACTTACTGACTCAGGAAGTTCCAATCACTTCAATTTCAACACACCCCATCTTTGCAATTAAAAAGAAACACCGTGGTTTTAGATACTTTCAGTGCAATCATTAATCATCAGCATTTAAAAGATTTTCGCCTCCCCAATTTTGCCGCTCTCGAATTTGCATAAAAAAAATAATATGGGAAAGTAATTAAGATGAACAGAGGCTTAATTATCCTGCATCGCAGGGTCAGAGTGTCGCAATTAATGTTCATCCAGGGGTAATTAATTTCGAGAAGCTTTGAAAACTCCACTTCCTTTTCATTCCAGCATGGTGCCTCCGTTCTCAGCCAGCAGCTGCTCCTCCTTGGGATTCCTGAGAAACTTCCATGTGACTGTGGCTGGTGTGAACTCTGGCAGAGCTGTGTGTGCTCTCACAGACTCTGACACTATTTCAGTGACCTGCTAACATGAAATCCACCTGCATCCCAGAGCCTGCCTCTGGATTGCACAGCCTCACCTGCCCCAGACACTGCTGCCCAGCCAGAGCAGCAGCAGCAGCTCCAGCACAGCCTCCCTGAGCCTGGGTGGGTTTACTGCTCCTGGAACATGTCCCTGGCGCAGGGAAGCAGGGAAGCAGCAGCTCCAGGACCTGTCAGCTCCTCACAGAGGAATCTCAGGTGCTTTGGGACACCTGGATGCCCGGGATGTGCAGGGGAGGCAGAGGGTGCTGGGACAAACAGGCAGGTGTTACCTGGACTTTCATCTCCCGGTCCGTGTCCCAAATCCGGATGATCCTCACGTCCCCCGAGGTCATCAGGAGCCCAGTTTCTTGTTCCCAGTCCACCACCATGCCAGCTCCTGAGGACAGCCAGGCAGGGGCACTCAGTGCCAGCACGGGCAGAGCTGCAGCCTTGCAGCATCAGCTGAGCATCCCCACAATGGAAATGTCAAATCACAGCCACAGACACCCCCCAGCCTCCAAACAGCATCAAATCCTTTCCTCCTGGATCTGGGTGCAGGGGGCCTCGGCCCCCCTGGCTGTGCTGGGAGGGGCAGAGTGCAGCCAGCCCCTGTGGGAGGGCAGCTCGGCTCCAGGGGCTGCTGGAGGGCTCAGGCCAGTCCCCAGCACTTCTGAGAACACCAAATGCTGCCTGGAGAGGCTCAGCTGGGGACACCTCACAGGCAAGCCCTGAGAGCTCCTGCATCAATTCCTTGTTCTGTCAGGAAGATGTGGAACTGTTCCTGAGCAGGAACAGCACAGTCAGGGCTGCAGTGGAGTGAGTTTAACAGCTGGTGGGAGCACAAACCAGTTTGCTGCACAGATTGGTAAGGAGGGGAACACCCTGTGAGGACAACAGCTACACCACCAGTACCAGAGCTTTTCCCCTCATCCCTGGGGCACAGACCCATCTCCAGGGGAAGTTCAGGACAAGGTCCCATCCACACTGCACTGAAAACACAAACAAAATCCCCAGGAGCACAGGGAACCAGAGAAGAACTCCAGACTTGGTGTCTGTTCCAGCCCCTCAGGCAGGGCAGAGGCAGCAGCAGCAGCCCTGCAGAGCAGCATCCTCACCTCTCAGAGCAGCATCCTCACCTCTCAGAGCAGCATCCTCACCTCTCAGAGCAGCATCCCAGCCCTGCAGAGCAGCATCCTCACCTCTCCCCCCCCAGAGCAGCATCCCAGCCCTGCAGAAAAGCATTCCTGCTTCCCAGAGCAGTTGTCCACCCTGTCCCCCGTGCCAAGCCGAGTCTCTGGTGCTGAGCAGTGTTTCATAACCACCCAGGACCTGGAGTCAGAACCCTCTGCAATGCATCAGGACTGCAGCTCCTGCCCCGAGCACTCAGTGCCTCCAGCACCGTCCCTGTGTCTCCACAACTTGCTTGTCCAGAAGGTAAAGAGGTGCATTTGTCTGGATTTATCCCCAGGAGGAAATGTAAGGCTGCCCCAAGAGGCTCTTTGTCACCAAGGGGCCACAGGTACCTTGTGCCTGAACCACCTCTAGAGCACAAAGGGAACAACAGACACATCCCATGCACACTGAGTTCTCCAAGGTGAGGGAATGACCTCGCTTTGCTCAGCCTCTGATAAAACATTTTGCCATCTCCCCATCACATCTGAGCCCACTCTGACCCTGCCACGTCCCTGGAGGAGATGGCTGAGGTTTACTGACAGTCCCTCAGCTCCTTGCTGAAATCTGGGACTCTGCACAGTCTGGGGGCTTGGATCTTCACCTGCAGTCAAATGGATTGTTCCCTCAGATTGCCTGGCAGCTCACAGGGCTGGAGAGCCAGGCAAGCAAGCAGGCAGTGATGGAGAAGATAAACACCACTGAAGTGTTTGCATTTGTCATCTGTTTATGGCCCATGTGACAGGACAAACCTGGCAGCTGAGATGGATCTGCCCATTTCCATCCCTGATGGAGTTCAGCAGGCAAAGAGCTCTGAGGCAGCTCTAAAGCTCCCAGTTTCCCAGTTACACCCCCCAGTTTGAAGACAGCACCAAGGCCCTGGCTGTGCTTCCAGGGGCTGTTCTGTGGAGGGGACGGGGACAGTGGCACCATTTGGCATTTTTGGTGCCTCTCTTGGTGTGTCTGCCAGGAGCTGAAGCACTCAAGAGGATACTGAAGCACTGAGCAATGCCATCCAGAAGGGCAGGGAAAGCCTCCCTGAGGGAAGAGTTTGCACAAAGAATCCCAGATGGAAAGGACAAGGGTTCACCCCAAACCAGATGGGAAAGAAAGGAGGGAGATGATCAAGGAATCAGGGAATGGTTTGGGTTGGAGGGACTTTCACAACCATCCCATCCCACCCCCTGCCATGGCAGGGACACCTCCCACTGCCCCAGGCTGCTCCAAGCCCTGTCCAGCCTGGCCCTGGACACTCCAGGGATGAGCTGGGGCTGGTGTGGCTCATGATCTTCCAGGCAGTCAGTGCAGCTCCTGCCTTTCTCACTCACACTCACACACCAGCTCAGTGATAACTGCTGCTCTCTGGGAGAGGGCAGAGCAGGATTTGGATGATCCCACAACCAGGGATCTCCCTGGGAGGGTCCTGGCTGCAGAGGGGTCTGTGCTGAGCCCTGGGCTGGGGGCTCTGCTCTGCTGCACCCCAGCCTGGCCCTGAGCAAGCAGGGGAGCTCAGGATCCACTGGGAGTGCTGAACCAGAGCTCCAACCTGTCTGAAGGGAAGAAAAGCCTTTGCACATAAATACAAGTGACTTGGAAATGTGTAAGGGGGAAGGAAAGCTTCCTCTGACTGTGAAATGTTCCACCCAGAGCTGGCACTCACAGGATGGAATGAGACAGAAATAGCTGAACTATTTCTATGTACAAGGAAAGGTTTGCATGCTAGGAGTGCTACAGGATTGGCTCATGTTTCCATGCTAAATTCATAGTATTTTGGGATGAGGAGCAAACGTGGGATTGAATACTAATGATCATTTCCTTTTTAATTAACAGAGGTCCTACTCCAGGATGTTACAACTGAGCCTGCAGCCCACCCGCCGGGTGTTGGCTCTGGGGCTTGGCACCTGAGCTGCTCCCCTGCCCCTCCTGCCCCCAGGTGATGCTCTGGGCACCTGAGCTGCCCCTCCTGCCCCCAGGTGATGCCCTGGGCACCTGAACTGTTCCCCTGCCCCAGGTGATGCCCTGGGCACCTGCCCAGCCCCAGGCCTGGCTGTTTCACCTGTCACCCTCAGCCCCCTGCAGCATCACACAGGGGCAGTGCTGTGCCCTGGCAGAGCTGCAGTGCTGGGGCTCCCACAACCCAGGAGCTGCAGAACCCAGCCCTGCATTGCTGCAATGCATCAGGAGCTAAGAGCACAATTTTCCCCTAAGGAATATTATGTTCTTAGATAATGAGCAACAAATCTTCCACAGCTCAGGGAAAGGAATTTTTAAACGTCTGTGATGGGTTGTTGTTGTTTTTCACTTTGGGGTTCTTTGGTTGTTTTTGAGTGTTTTAAACCCAGCACTGGCAGTGCTGTATGGCTGAGCTTATCCACACCACCAGCTGCTCCTGGAGAGCTGTTGAAGCTTTTCCATGGAACTCCCAGGGCTGTTCCCTCAGGACTCTCCTGAGCCAGAGATGTTGGCCTGGATGGGACAGTCCCAGGTATAAATCCCAGACTAATGCTGGGGCAAGCAGCTGCAATCCCAGCTCCTGCCTTCACTGGTACCATCACAGGAATGTGGCCAGCCTGTCCTGGCATCTCACTGGAGTCAGGAATACCCACATGGAACACAATCTAAAAGCATCTTGGATTCTCACTGATCATTTTTTAATCAGGGGCCCTCCTGGTTGAGCAGTGAAGCACATCCCTGCTTTAATTTCCAGGAAGCAGTGGGAGGGTTGGATGACCTCACTCATCATTAATTTCTACAACATCCTCTCAAAAAGTGCCACCCTCCTCCTGCCAAGGTCTCTGCAGTGAGGGACAGCAGGAGCTGGGATGCTGGGAATTCAATTAAAAGAACACAAACCCCTGCAGCTGCGACTGCTCCAACGATTCTGTTGCCATAAAATAATGTGAATTACGGCGTTTTCCCCAAAGTTCTCACTCCTTCCAGCCTAGGCACAGGCCCCAGGCAGATGTGGCTGTTCCCTCTGCCCCTCAGCCTCCAGGAGGAGTTTGATCCCTCGAGCAGCTCCTGGTGCAGGCTGGAGCATCCCCCTGCTCCAAGCCCTGTCCAGGCTGCCCTGGGACACCTCCAGGGATGGGGCAATATCTCAATATTGCTGATGGACTTCGCTGTCAGAAAAAAGAGCTCATTCCACGCATTTCTTTGCAGTTCTCCAGTAGGAAGGTGGAATCCTGGTGCTGCCTGTGTCACCAGGAGAGCAGGAGAAGGTTTGATTGACCTGCATTCCCCCGAGCCAGGCCCTGCAGCAGCAGCAGCATCGATCCTGCTCTGGAATTCCCTTCCCCTGCTCCCTGCCCAGCTCACTGAGCAGGGGATTCCCTGCAGCCAAGGCTAATTTTAGCCTTTGCTGGGGGATGCTGAGTGCAGAGCCAGGCAGCAGCAGCAGCCACACATCAGCCCTGCTCGCTCCTGCCCCAGCCAGGCAGAGATTTGCTGAACTCCACTAACGAGCTCTGAATCAGCCCCTGCCAAGAGCCCAGGGGATGAAGCAGCACAGACACAGCCAGCCCTGAACAGGCAGCAAAGAGCACTGAGGGATGAACACCCCGAGGTGAGGACTCACCAGGAGCAGCCCCCGGGGTGCCCTGACACACCAACCTCCTGCTCCCACCCTGCAGGGAAAGGGCTGAGCATGCAGAGCCACACACCCTGCACAGCCTCGGGGCACTCCCTGCCCCTGCCTTCCAGGGGACACAGCAGAATTTGGGACATTTATTAGAATGACAGCATCCCACAAGAGTTTGGGTTGGGCACCTCAAAGCCCACCCAGTGCCACTCCTGCCATGGCAGGGACACCTTCCCCTGTCCCAGGCTGCTCCAAATCCCATCCAGCCTGGCCTTGGGCACTGCCAGGGATGGGGCAGCCACAGCTTCTCTGGGCACCCTGTGCCAGGGCCTCCCCACCCTCCCAGGGAACAATTCCTCCTGTAGATCCAACCTGCAGTTCCCCTCTTTCCTTCCTGGCCAATCTTTGTCACAAATTCACTGTCCTGAGGCTCATGGGAAAGACTCAGCAGCCTCTCCTTTCCCCAGGATCTCTACAACCCAGATGTGGTACAAAGAACCCCCAGTGAAACCCAGGGTGGCTCCCACGTGGAACCTGCCACTCCAACCCCTTTGTGCAGGGCTGCTTTGAAACCTCCCTGGAGCAGAGGCTCCCAAAGGCCCCTGAGAGCTCCCGTGGCTGCAGGGAATTCATAGGGACTGCCAGGAGGATTCCCTCACCCCAGCAGGGCCCGTGGCTGCCCAGGGAGCACAGAGCCCTCCCTGCACTCCTCAGGGGTGCCTTGGACACACACACAAGGCAGGGCATGGGAGAGGTGGGGACAAAGCTTCCCAGGACCCAGGGGGACCCAGCAGCCCCTCAGACCACGCCACAACCCCAACCAACCCCCCAAGGGGTCGAGGAGCTCCTGCCCACCCCCCTGAGCCCAGGGAAAGGAACAGCACTCACCTCCCTGCTTACTTCTGTCAAGATAGATTGAAACCCTTCGGGCCAGACCTGTGAGGAGACAGGGATCAGGGGTTGGTGCTCAGGGTGAGTCTGTCAGCCAGAGCAAAAACCAGCTGGAAAAAGGATTAGAAACAGCAACTCAAAGACGAAAGGGAAGCAGCAGCACCCAGAGCAGCCTCCACCACTCATCCCAGCACAGCTCCCTGTGTGTGGAGCGAGGCTCTGGCTGGCTGACAGCAGCTCAGAGCTGACACTTCTGCAGCAACAGGAGACCATCCTCTGCCCCAGCTGCTCCCTGCTCTCCAGCACATCGAGGAGAGACAGATGGAAATGCAAGCAGCTCCTGGGATCTGTACAGATCCATGGGAGCACAGAGCAGGGGCAGGAACCAGCACCCCCAGGGCAGTGGCAGCTCAGGGGTGCTCTGTCTGAAGAGCTCCTGCCTGGGCAGTTCCCCTCAGACAGGGATGGGTTCCAGCCAGAAACCCCAAACAAGGGGAGCAGAGCAGCACAGGGGGGAGAGGCACCCTGGGGACACCCTGGAGAAACACAGAATCACAGAACAGAATCCCAGAGTGGTTGGGTTGGAAGGGACCTTAAGGCTCATGTCACCCCACCCCTGCCATGACAGGGACACCTCCCACTGTCCCAGGTGCTCCCAGCCCCATCCAGCCTGGCCTTGGGCACTGCCAGGGCTCCAGGGGCCTCCCCACCCTCTCCTGCACAGGAAACTCCAGGAGCTCAGGAAAGGAGCCAGCCCAAGGCCTTCAGAGGGGATCCCCTGGGTGCTGCACTGGGCAGACAGGGCAGGAATGTCCAGGAGCACTGCAGGAGCTGGAGGAACAGGCAGCAGGGCTGGTGCTGCCCCAGCTGCTCTCACCTGGGCACTTCTCCAGGCTCCAGAGTGGTGCTGCTTTCAAGGACAAAGGCACTGTGCCCGTCAGCTGTGGCTGTTCCTTGCCACAAACAGCACACAAACCTTGGCACAGCTGCTCCTGCTGCTGCACAGAGCCAGAGCTCAGAGCAGCCGTGTCCCTGGGCTGCTCACAGCCTGCACACACCCCGTGCTATGGAAATGGCCAGAATCCCCACATCTCCTGCTGGGAAAGCACAGCCCCAGAGCACGTCAGGACAATGTTCTTCCTCCACTGCTCAAGAGAAAATGCTGCTTTTCCCCCTCTCTTGAAAGCCCAGGAGACTCAGGAGCTTTGCCTCAGCTCCCTGCACCTCTCATGCTGGAGATTCCCAGCTCCTGCCTCACACAGGGTCCAGTCCTGCTTCCAACACTCATTTCCATTGAAAGAGACTTTTTAAATGGGTTCTAAACCCATTTCTAAACCAGTTCTAAACAGGATCAAAGCACCTCACACAGAACAAAGAGGGGCCCAGAGCTGAACCCCAGACTCACCTTCCCTGCCCAGAACAACGAGCTGGGACAAAGTGCAGCCCCAACCCAGCTGTGCCAGCTGCTCTCTGACCTCCCACTGGAAATGCTGAAGTTCTGTGCCCCACCTGGGCTGCTCCCCCCTCTCAGGCAGCCCCTGAGCCTGTTATTGTCCATCTCCCATCACTTGGACAAGCCAGGGTGATTTTCAAGCTTCCAAAGGATGTATTCAGGTCTTACAAACTCCTCTCTCCTTTTGTAAGTGGGAAAATGGCCCAGGAAAGTCACGTTCTGGCTGTTCTCAAGAGCAATTCAGAGGTGAGTGTGACATTATGACACAGGGGAAAAGCTGGGAGAGGAGGGAAGGAAATCAATAGTGGGAGCAAACAAACTCCAGTAAAACTCCTGAGCTCTGCAGCTTCAAAGATGCATCTTCAGTTTTATGAGCCAGTGCTGGACCACAAGTGTGGTCTTGGCAGCAGACGACTCTAAAGACTCTCATTTCCACAGGGACTTGCTCCACTTAGCTCTTTTGAAGTGGCTCCATTTATTTCTCTCTCCACAAACAGATCTCTCCTACTCTTCTGCCCACCCTGCTGCCAAGGTGGAAGGCAAAGAAAACAGGCCCCAGACTGCTTCAGTGCATAAGGGAAAGAAAAAGCCAAGAGAAAAAAACCTCCAATCCTAAAGAGAACAGATTTTAAAGTTTCCTCAGCCCTGTCTTGGCAACCACCCAGCTCTCAGAGCTGTCTGAGCTCCTGCTCTGAGCCTGTCCCAAAGTGTCAGACACTGACAATCTTTTCTGGGTGTTAAATCCTGTCCAGAGAGACACTGACAATCCTTCCTGGGTGTTAAATCCTGTCCAGAGAGACACTGACAATCCTTCCTGGGTGTTAAATCCTGTCCAGAGAGAGGCACAAGCAGCACAGGCTCTGCCTTGGCCAAGTGCACATGGAAAGGAAGGCAGGAGAATGGGACTGGGCTGAGGGTTCCAGTGATGCCTCCTCCCTGAGCAGCATCAGAGGCACAGCCAGGGCAGCCTGGGGGACTCCCAGCACCAAGGAACAAGACCCTGAATCCAGGGGTGGGAAACACCAAGCAGCAGCCAAGAGAGCTGCAGTTTGTTGGCAAAGAATGACAGAACAACACCACAGAGGGCAACCTGTCAGAGCTGCTGGGGATGGGGTGCCCAGCAGAGCCAGGCCCTGCCCACTCAGGGCAGCTCCTGCCATTTGCTCAGCAGGATCTCAATTCCAGCAGCTCCTCATCAGTTCTGGGCACAGCCCTGGGCGAGGCAGAGCCTCAAGTCCCTCCAGCACAGCTCCTCTGCCCTGAGACAAACAGGGAAAAACAGCCCTCCCAAGGCAGCCCCAGGAAAATCCAATGAATAGCTGAAAGAGCTGTGTCAGGCTCCTGGGATGAAGCACATCAGCTCAGAAATGAGATCTGTCAGCTTTTAAGGTCAGGATGAATGATGATGGTCATCTCATGTGACCTCCAGCACAGCACAGGCCAGGCAGCCTCAGCCAGCACTTCCTCCATCAATCCCACAAAGTGCTGATTGAACCACAGCACACACACAAAATCCTGCAGCCTTGATTAAAAATATTCAAGTGACAGAGAATTGCCCTTAGAGCATTAGTACCCTGGGGAGGTCTGGGAAGGATGAAATAGCCACCTCCTGGAATGTTGTAAAACCTCCTTTAATATCCTAAAACCTCCTATAATGTCCTAAAACCTCCTGTAATGTCCTAAAACAGATTTCAGGGTTACACAAACCGATTTTCTGGCTCCATCCCATGTGTGGCTGGATGCCAGTGCTCCTTTTTACACCCTTTTCTACCCAGCTCTCCTAACATTCCAAGCAGGCCAGCCTCTCACTGTGCTGTCCTTCTGCATGTGCCAGATTTAGACCACACATTCCTCTGCCACCTCCTGACCCACAACAAACAGTGAGAAACAAGTGCCAAAACTGGAGCTGGGGCTAAGGGAGGTCACAGGTTGAACATGCAAAGCTGTACAAAGGCTGATTCTCACCTTGCCCCCCCAAAGCCCAGTGGGACCCACCTCGTGTGGTTGGCAGCATGTCTGACAGCCCCTGCCAGGCTGTCACCATCTCTGGGTTCTTCTCCAGGTCTGCAAAGTTCTTCCACACTCTGATGGCTCCATCATCTGGGGGAGCACAGAGAAAGAACACAGAGCAAAGTCACTGCTGGTGCAGTCTCAGTTCCCTGGGCACGAGGAAGAAGAGGAGAAGCAGAGCTGAAATCACACAGATCCCGAAGCTCAGAGTGACACTTGAACACCTTTTGTTAAGAGTTGTTTTTCCTCTCTAATTTACATCCAAGAAACCTCAAGCTTTGTTCTATTGAAACTGTTCTGGGAGAGCTTTTCTCCTCCCTTGAATTACACCTGACACTCGATGTCTCTGCATTTCCTTGACATTCATTTTCTCCAGGATTTATCTCTGTCCTGCTCACAATTGGTGCTGAGGGTCACACAAGTACCCACTCCACACAGAACAGCCCCACAAGCAGCACAATCAAAGCCCAGCCCATCAGCAGCAAATCTTTCGAGAACACTGTGTATTTTTTTCAGTTTGCTCCCCATCTGTCAAACCTCAACAAATTGAAAAGAGAAATGTCCTAAAGGCCCCCACAGCTCCTCTCCCCCCTCCCTTCACTACAGCCAAGCTGCACAGTTGAGCAGGAAGCTGGAGAAGCTGTGGAAAACACTGACTGCTGGGTTTGGAATGGTTCCTGGGCAGAGGAGCAGAACTGACTCACAACTTTACAGACCAAAGCTGGGGACAAGCTCCTTGTGCAGCCCCTCCAGTGCAGCTGCAGAGCTGCTCAGGTGAGACAGGCACTGAAAACTCAGAACCACCTGAGAAATGCAGTGCTTGAGCTGAGCCCTGCCTGCTCTACACAAAACCAGCACAAGGAACAGAACTGGAGTTCTTGTGTTTTGGTTGCTGCATGATTTCAGCTCTGGCCAGCTAAAATCCCCTTTCCCCAGGTGTTCTGCAGGAGGTGACCTTGCAATGACAAGCAAAGACTCAGCTGGGAATGGCTTCAGCAATGCTTGACTTGCCAGTCCCTGGAAAGTCTTTGCAGCACCCACCTGAGAGATTTCAGTGCTGCCAGAAAGACCTTTTGAGTGTGATCCTGGAAAGGGCCCAGAGCAGCTCACCTGGACTGGAGCTCTGCCCAGGCCCCTGGCCTGGCCTGCTGGCAGCATGTGCCCCTTACCCGTGGCAGTGAGCAGCAGGGAGCAGTCCTGCCCGTTCAGGTACTCCATGGCCGTGATGCGCGTGTAGCGAGGGTTCCCGTTGTGGAAATAGTCCAGCTTCTCCCCTTTCTCCCAGTCCCAAAAGCTGTGGGAGCAAGGAACAGCAGCTTTCAGTCCTCTGCCAGCTGGACAGAGATGCTCTCCTTGTCCACTGGTGTCTCATGGGTGTCAGCTCAGTTTGCATTTCTCCTTTGGGCTTTGGCATCATTTGATTAATGACATGTCACAGAACCATGGATTGCTTTGGGGTGGAAAGGATCTTAAAGCTCATCTCATTCCACCTCCCGCTGTCCCAGGCTGCTCCAGCCCCATCCAGCCCGGCCTTGGGCACTTCCAGGGATCCAGGGGCAGCCACAGCTGCTCTGGGAATCTGTGCCAGGGCCTGCCCCCCCTCGCAGGGAAGGATTCCAACACCTGCAGCCCTGAGCAAGCCCCAGGCCCCAGCCCAGCCGCCCCAGCCTCACCAGATGCTGTCCTTGTCGGCCACGGCGATGCAGGGGGTGAAGGGGTGGAACTTCACCACCGAGGGCACGCCCGGGTTCCTGTTGAGGAAGATCTGATCGTCCAGCCGGGAGATGCCTGCGGGGCAGGAGGAGCTCAGCGGCCCAGGGAGGGGCTCAGGGAGCCCCTGTCCCCCAGGTGCCACCCTCTG
>VZRZ01008873.1:68648-100751 GCA_013398175.1 Climacteris rufus | reverse complement strand
CACCCCCTGCCCCAGCTGCCACCAGGACACCCCAGCACCGCCCTCCTCCAGGCCCCCCAGTGCCCCACATGGAGGTAAAAGCCAAGGACAAATCCTTCGTCCTTCACCTTGGCAACCGAGGAGAACAAGCACAGCCAAACCCAGAAATGCCAGTTTGTGTTGAGAGAAAAATCAACACTATTTCTTCCAAATATAAAATATGAAAATGCCTTTTTTTTTTTTCAATTTAAGATACAGCATTTCACTGTAGCTTGTGGATTATTTATTTAACCTTCCATTTCAGTTCCCTGAAATTTTAGGTTAATTTGCAAATGAAAAATGCATTTTCCACAGAGACCTTAAAACGATGGGTAAAGACTTTTCCCATCTTGTCTTCAGAGCAGTTTGCTATTCACAAACAGTGCTGGGACCCCTGACACTGCTGGGTTTTGGCACACTCTGAATTCATCACACAAACCCCTAAGCCCAGGAGACTTCTGTTCAGCTCCAGTTTGTTTTAGAATGCATCCATTTAATCTAATTTTCATTAAAAGCTTGTAAGTCTATTTTAATTCTTTTTAATATTTCACATTTTCATTATTTTTTTAATGAATAGTGGCATTTTAGTCACTCAGGTCAAGCAACCAAATATGAACACTATCTAGAAAGAGATTTAAGTTCTCCAGGCAAGCATGAAAAATCCCCTTCTTTGTATTCCAACAGATCTCCCAGGCCACCTCCCGGGCTCCAGGATCATTTCTATTTCTCTGGCTGATGATGTTGTGCAGGTTCCTGACGTGAAGCTCCACACTGCACCCCCTGGAGCAGCCTCCCAACGCCAGGCTGAGCCCTGGGCACTGTTCCTGCAGCACTCAGGGATTTCCAGCCGGGAGTGTCCCAAAAAGCATCCCCGGGGAGGAGCAGCCCCACCCACAGCTCCTGGAACCGTGGCTGCCCAGCCTCTGCTGCTCATGGCACACGAGCAGGGATCATTTAGGAATGCCAGCTCCTCAGCAAGCTTCATTAGGTTCCACTTTATTTGAATAAATTCCTGTGCTGAGAGCACTGCAGCCCAAAAGCCGCCTCAGAGAGCCCTGAAGAGCTGCAGTGTCAGGTTCTGGGGAGCTCCCCCTGACACAGCACAGACCTGAAGCACACTGCAGGCAGCACACAAATATTCAAAATACAATGGGATATAAGGAGCAAAGAATCATTTCCAGAGCTCAGCAGAGCAGGGAACGTGAGACATCCCTGAGGTGAGCGTGGGGGACACGTCCAGAGCTCCAGGGCTGGGCTGCCAGCACCTCTGCATCCCACACCAAACACTGAGCCTGCATCTCCAGTTTATCCTCCAGCACTGCACCTTCCAGCCCTTTAGAAACAACCTGAGCTGCTGACCAAAGCCAGCAGGTGGGAACAGAAAGGGGGGGAGCACCAGTGCAACGACACCTGCAGCAGCAGCAGCAGCTCCCCTGCAGCAGCCGGGAGCAGGCAGCAGTGGGGGGACTGCACCACTGACTGGGGCAGCACTAATTGGGGGCAGCGCTAATTGGGGTGTGCAGTGTCCTGGCCAAGGGCAGCCACTCACCCTTCTGGATGATCTTCTGCGCCTGTTTCCTGACGCGGGCGTTGCGCAGGAAGCGCCACTCGCGCTCCTTGCGGATCTGGCTCTCCAGGTCGTGCTCCTCGGGGATCTGCCAGCACAGGGACACACACAGAGCACAGCAACAGTGACCACCACAACTCCATGGCTTGCTGAGCGATCCCACACTGCTCCTGGCCCCTCTAAACACCGCAGCTCTGATCTCAGCACAGCAGAGATGCTCCCTTAACTCTCCGCAGCTCCAAAGCATCACGGAGCAGCCCTGAGATCAAAGAGGGAGCACAGCCCTGCCACAGCCAGCTCAGGACACACTGAAATCCTTCTTTTCCTGCTAATCAAGGGCTGCTGGCTGAGCAGGGCACGGCTGCACTCCCAAATGCTGGGGATGCCCAGGTCCCCCCACCATTTACCAGGAACAGCCCATTTCAGTTCCTGCTCTGCCCCTGGGTTTGAGTGCCCACAAAACTCCCCTGGAACTGGAGAGTGGCCCTGCAGTCACAGCCCCTCAGAGCCATTTGGTGATATTTATTCACCCCCACAGCTCCAGGTTTCAGCACTCCACGGCCTCCCTGCAAAACCTGTGCTCCAGGCAGGAGGCCAGGCTGGCACTCAGCAGCGCTGCTCCCACCGTGGCTGTTCCCACCCTAAGCCAGAGCACAGGAGCACAAGGAACCCACTCACATGAGCTCACCCCAAACCACAGCAGGAGCTACATATGAGGTGTCTTTAATGCTTAAAAAATCATCCCAGACTAGTAACCCCCCAGAACCACCCTTGGGTCATTTCAGGAGCTGAGCTACAGCGCTCTGACCCAGCTGCCTTTGCTGGTTGTTCCAAAGGAGAAGGGACACAAAGTCCTTCCACTCCTCCCCTGTGCCCCACAAACACACACTTTTTCCCCTGAATAACAAAGTACTTAAATCATGTGTCACTATTACACACACTGCCTTCAAAACATGTTATCCTCTGCAAAGAAGCTCTTACTGAGCTGAACTTCTGCCTTTTTAAAATAAATAAAAAATAAGGAGCCCACCCTCCACCTTTCCTCCTGACAAAAAAAAAAAAAAAGCACTTTACTTCAGTACAACACTTATTAGAAAGGCAGTGACAAACGACTCGTAATGCAAAGCAATAAACAAACCTGAGCTAAAATACATCAAAGGCGTTTGAGAGGGGAGAGATGACACCTACACCTTAATGAAAATCCAGCTTCTCTGGGAGTAAATTAAAGTAAAGCCCTAAAAGGCCAGGGAAGAGCCCTTGGAGCAGCAGCAGGGCCAGAGCTCCCAGGTCCAGGCTGTGCTGGCCCCACACCCACCCGGGGGCTCTGGGCTCCTCCTGCCAGGAGGGAGGGGGAGCTGTGGAAACACAAACCCAGCTCCCTGCCCTGCCCTGGACACCCCTCCATGTCCTTCCTGTCCTGAGGGGCCAGGGCTGGGCACAGCCCCGGGGTGGCCCTGCAGTGCCAGCACAGGGGGTGGGCACTGCCCCGGCCCTGCTGCCCCCGAGCTGGCGCAGCCCAGGTGCCCCTGCACCGTGTGGCAGAGCTGTGGCTGCTGCTGGCACACCAGGAGAGCCTCTCCAAAGCACTCCCTGGGCCCTCCCTGCTGTCCTTGCCCCCTCCTGCTGCTGCAGCAGCACAGGCAGCTCAGAACAGGAGCAGAGCTCCAGGGCAGGCACAGGATGGGGACCCGGAGATGCCAGAGCTGCCAAGGGCTCCAGCTCCAGCAGACAGGAACAGTGAGCACCCAAAGCCCCAGTGCAGTGTCCCACCTGTCTCCCCCTCCCAGCAGGGCAGTGGGTGCCAGGGGGGGAGCAGCAGCACTTGGCACAGGGCTCCAGAGGTGGATCCAGCTGCCCCAGGCCACCACTCCTGCTGCGGTTGCAGGGAGCTCACTCCTCTCCCAGGACTCGGAGCCAGCGCTGCAGCTCAGGCAGGGATGTGCCAGGAAGGATTGCTTATGTAATTCTCACCTTCCAGGCTCCTTCCCAGCTCCTGCCTGCATGTTCTGCCAGCCTGGCAGTAGCAGATGCTGGCTCCTTCTCTCCCTGCCTCAGGACTTCCTGGCAGCTGGCACCGAGGCTTCCTGCACCCCGTGGCTCCCAGCACAGCCCCTGCCACGAGGGATTCAGGAAGAGGAAAAGCTTTTGCAGGGATCAGAGCTGGGCTAGGGATCTGCTTTTCCTGGCACCCAGAGAATTTACAGTGCAGCGTTTTCTTTCTCTGTTTATTTGATTAGATAATCAATAAATCAAACTGGAGTGATGGCTTGAAACGGAGCCCCTGATTTACACTGGAAATTAATCCCTCAGTCTTTCCAGTGAAAGCATTCTCAGGGCAAGGTCTATGAAGCAAAACTAAATTCATAAATTAAATATGACTAAGATGCACTCACAGTCATTTTATGTTTATTCATTACAGGAACAGTTGTCTTGTCTGTCCCTGTTTATGAAGGCAGGCAGCAGCTCCAAATGAATGGCTGGAATTAAGCATCAATGTCATCTTTTCCCATCAGTACTTGGTAGACTTTACTCTTTGCCTTTTTCACGAGGCTGAAGCTCCCAAAAGACAGCAGCCACCAGCCAGAACTGTTCCCTGTCGCTGCAGGAGCAGGGACTGCAGGAACAGAGGCTCCAGGGAAACTCAGGCAGCACCTGAGCTCCCAGTCCTGATTTCCAACCAAGAAACCTCAGAGAAAAGTCTCACAGAGGGATTTCTCCCTGTCGCTTGCACACACCTGCCAGTCTAATTCCAAGGTTACCTAGAATTCCCTGTTGGGATGGGATAACACAGCAGTTTTCCTGCAGAAACTCCTCTCCTTGGCCTTTCAAAGCTGCTTTGCAGAAGTGACAGGGAGCTCAGCTCTCTCCCTTGTTTGATTAGAAAACACAGATTTGGTTCTGTGCAGGCCTCACCCATCACTGGAGGGGACAGGTCATGGTCAGAGAGCTCAGCCCCAGGCAGGGAGGATTCCCAGCCCAGGACACCCAGGGAGCTCTGCCCGAGCCAGGGCTGTGCCTGCTGCTGCTCCCTGGGTGACACTGAGCACTCCAGCTCTCCAGGACACCTCCCACTTCCATGAGCCCCCTCCCTGGCTTCTGTGAATTAGTACAGGAATGCTCCACGATTTCTACTGCCTCCCCTGAAGCAATTTAGTCTATTTTATGTGCAGGAAGTGGGACTAAACCCACCCCTCCCAGAGCTCCCATGTCCCCACTGCCCCTGCCCGTGCCTGGCTGCCTCCTGTGATTGATTAAATTAATAAAGACACCCCTCTTCCCTGGGAAGAGCTTTCCTTAAGGAGCAGACAAATGCTTTTAATAAGAGCTAAGAGCTCAAACATTATCTTCCTCCTCTTGTGCTCTGCTCTGGACTTGAATCAAGGCACCAAAACTCATCCTGAGGAGAGAAAGGCCCGGCTGCAGCTTGGCCAGGCAGCCCAGCCTCACATCCCAGACCTGCCCTCAGGAATTATTTGGTGGTATCAGCACAAAGGGAACTGCACAGCAGCTGAGGAAGTGTCAGGCACTCACTTCACTGCTTCCTCTGGTGATTCCCTCTGGAAATCAGGAACCTGCCCTGTTCTGATACCCTGAGCCTTGGGCATTGCCTCACCCCAAGAGCTGGGGGTTCAGGGAGGGTGGGGAGCTGGCCCAGCCCCACGTCCTGCCTGGGGCAGCACCAAAACCACACAATTTCCTCACTACCACAGCCCCAGCAGCAGGGCTGGGACACAGACATCCTGGGGAGTGGCTTTAATGCAGCCTGGGCCTTGTCCCTCCTGGGCATGGCAACCCCTGCAGGAGAAGGAGCTGGAAGTGCTGACACCTTGGGCTCCCTGAAGCTCCCAGAGCACCTGAAGGTTTCCTTTAATGAGGCAGATTTACTGCTTATTCTTGTCCACACTTAAACCTGAAACCTGAGCTTTGGCTAAAACGTTCTGGGAATTTAACAGCTAAAACATTCTGGGAATTTAACAGCTTCCCTTTCCAGTCACTGATGATCTCTGCCCATCTCTTAAGAGCTCTGGTTTGGGTTTTTTCCTGGAACAAGGCTTCAGTTTCTCTCATTTTGCATAGAGACAACTTAGTTATACAAACAAGTCACTTCTGAGGAGATCTGGGTGCAGATTTGTCACTACCACCCTTATTCTTCACCATAACACAATTTCTTAATTTTTTTTAAATTTTACAACTCAACAATGGTGCTCCCCAGGCTTCCCCCAGACACTTGTGGGCATCCAGCCACTCCCATTTGGTCCCTGGAAGTTAAAGGTGCCTTTACTGGGTGCCTGAAGCAGAGCACAGCTCCCAAATCCCACCTGAGGACAGAGTGAGGGTCTGTCCTGCTGGCACTGGGACACTGTGGCCTCTCCCCAGGGCAGCCACTCCCTCCACCATTTCTCTGCCTCTTTTACCACAGCCAGGAAATTCTGCTGGAAGGTCAGACAGAAAACAGCACCTCTCCTTCTCCAGCCTCTCACTGCCCTTTCTGGGAAAAAGGGCCTTCCTTATCCATTTATTTATATTCAAAGAATAATTAACTTTAACTATAGTGTGATTTTCAATAAATAGACAACACAACATTTCAGCTGGAACGACTCTGCAGTGCAAGCAGGCGAAACTGGTGGGCCTGGCTACTGAACCTCTCCTCACCCCTACAGTCCCTGTGGGTTGTGCTGCCTGGGGCACAGGGCTGGGCTCTGTCTCTGCTCATCCCCCACCATCCTCACCCTCGCACTCACAGCAGCTGCCTAGGGCAGCAGGGTGTAAGGAATGCACTCCTGTCCCTGCCACGGTGCAGAGGGCAGGCAGCTGAGCCCAGGGCCCAGCACAGCACAGCAGAGAACAGCACAGCAGAGCAGAGAACAGCAGAGCAGAGAACAGCACAGAACAGCACAGCACAGCACAGCAGAGAACAGCACAGCACAGCACAGCACAGCAGAGCAGAGAACAGCACAGCAGAGCAGAGAACAGCACAGGTACCTTCATGACGGGCTGGGCGAAGTACTTGGCGCTCCAGTCGCAGAAGCCGGTCTGCACCGCGGCCGAGATGAAGCTCTTGTGTCCCACGGCATCATCAGCATCATCAGCTGTCTGGGGAGGGGGCACAGGGGTTACCCAGCTGCCCAGGCCAGGGACACCCCTAGGGACAGNACACCCCCGGGACACTCAGGGACACCCCAGGGACACCCCCAGGACACTCAGGGACACTCAGGGACACCCCAGGGACACCCCCAGGGCACCCAGGGACACCCCAGGGACACCCCAGGCAGGCAGGAAAGCACCCAACCCATCAGGCCGGGCAGGAGGCTCCGTGCAGCCGCCCCTGGAGCTGCTCCAGCCCCTCCTGAAGGTGCACATTCCCTCGGGGGCTGCAGGGCACCCAGGCACCACAGGGAGCTCCCAGGAGGAGTCTGGTCCCAGTGTCCCAAGCAGCTGGAGGGGGGAGCAGCGAGGATGGCTCAGGACCCAGCCCAGGCAGACACAGCTCGTGCCATCAGTGTCTGTCACACAGCACAGGACACCCCAGGGGAAAGGGAAAAGCTGCTCCATTCACTCAGGTTTCAGCCCTGTTTTCAGAAATACGACCCAGGCTGGTGCTGCCAAAGCCCTGAGAAGGGAAGGCGTTGCTGCTGAGGCTGCAGCACTTTCCTCTTGTCAGCACAAGTCCCTTGTCCCTGCTCTGCCGAGGTTGGAGCAGCCCCCAGGGTCAGGACCTGACTCTCAGTTATCACTCAGGCAGATAAATGTTTACACAAGAATAAGCCATTGACTCTGATTAGACACATTTCTTAATGGCAGAAGTGAATAATGCCCTATCAAAAGCTATAAACCACAATTTCTCCTGAAGAAAAGACATTAATCAATTTTTATTTGGCTGGTTAGAGGAAGCCAATCTGGATTAGCAGCAGCTGGAAGCGAACGAGGGATGCACAGAAATAAACCCCAACAAAGGATGTGGCACAAAGCCCAACGGGGAGAAGCTGTCAGAGCTGACAGGGAACTCTCCTTACCTGTTCTGGGCCCTTGTCAAACATTTTCCTGGTCCTGGGGAACTGGTGGGAGTGGGGGGTGTACTGGACAGCCACGCTGCTGGCGCCGGGGCGCGCGGCCAGCTCCCGGCTCCCGGCCGCCTTGGGCACCTCGTTGGTCAGGCTGGAGCTGCTGGTGCTCGTGGTGGGGGGAGACCCTCTGAGGGACAAGCAGAGGGACAGCATTTAGATATTCCTGGACACAAGACTTCTGTATGTCAATGACAGTGTTTTTACTTTGTTTCTCCCTCACAAGGTTGGTGTTTCGCTGCTCCTCTGCAGAGACAACACCATTCCCATCATTCTCACAGCCCCTCCAAAGGCCAAACCAACCCCAAGCCAAGAGTGAGCCCTGACTGTGCCAGCTGCACACTGAGGGTATGAGCATCAACATTTGGGGAATCTGTGATGGCCAGCCTAAGTCACCCCGACCAGTTACTGCATTTCCATGGGGCACTGAATCTTCAAACCATCTGAATTTACATTAACTGAGATTTCTCTGACTGCACAGGTACATTGCACTATCAGAAAACATTAAAAACCCCATCACTGTGCAGTTCTGGGCCCTCTGTTCCAACCTGGAATCTTACTGGTGCACACTGATTATGGGACCAGCAGATCCAATGTGTGGTGTTTTCTCTTGGAGAGCAGTTTTGGGAAATAATTTGGGAAAGAATTACACTTTCAACGCCCAGCTTTGCCCACACCACTGTCTGAGTTTCCCTGCAGTTTAGGCAGGGCATGCTGGCCATCAGAAAACCCTGGCTTCTGTCAGCTCCAAGTGCATCAAACACAGCTCAGACATCAATGGCAATCTGGGCACCACAGGACAGGGAAGGCAAAGCCAGACACCACCACCAGCTCTTTAATTCACCTTCAGACACCCAGCAGGGCCTGTCACCCTTTCCCTCACAGGAAAAGGGGAAGAACCCCCCACCTTTCACGAGCTTTGCTCCCCACTCAGCAGTGCTGGCAGCAGGAACCACCCAGCCCTGGGCTGGCAGGGCAGGGCAGGGCAGGGCTGGCTGCACTTACCCCACTTGCTGGATGTCCCTGCCCTTGTTGTGGGGCTGCAGGGCAGGGCTGGCTGCACTTACCCCACTTGCTGGATGTGCATGCCCTTGTTGGTGGGGCTGGCAGGGGCCGACTGGGTGAGCGAGGAGGTGTCCAGGATGCGCTGGGGACGGGCGTTCACCGTGGCCTGGGGACAACACGGAGCCCTGAGCAGCAGAGCCGGCCCAGGCGGGCAGGGGAGCTCTGTGGGGTGCTGGCAAAGCCCCTGTGCTGCTCCCAACACACCCAGCTGCCTTCAGTGCTTGGCTGGGCAGGAAACACCGACCCCAAAGTGCCCTTTGCTGCCTGCAGGGAAACGGCTCTGAGTAGCACCCGCCTTTCCCTGAGCCAACTGCAGCCAGGACCTGCCCAGCACCCCAAACACACAGCCAGGACCCACCCCAGCACCCCAAACACATGGCCAGGACCTCCCCAGCACCCCAAACACACGGCCAGGGGCTCAGCCCAGGGTGCCCCCAGCTGCCCAGGGCTCCCCACAGCCCCCAGCCTTTCCCTCCCACCTCACAGCCCCGTCCTGCAGCTCCCACCAGGACCATAAATCACAAATGTTCTGAGCCTGGAGCACAGGAGGCTCAGGGGGCCCTGCTGGCTCTGCACAGCTCCTGCCAGGAGGGGCAGCCAGGGGGGTCGGGCTCTGCTCCCAGGGAACAGGGACAGGAGCAGAGGAAATGTCCCCAAGCTGCACTAGGGGAGGCTCAGGTTGGATACAGGGAAAATTCCTTCCCTGAAAGGGCTGTCCAGCCCTGGCCCAGCTGCCCAGGGAGGTTTGGAATCCCCATCCCTGGAGGGATTTCAAGCCCTGTGGATGTGGCACCTGGGGCAGGGCTCAGTGGTGGCTGTGGCTGGGTGGGGATGCAGTTGGACTGGGTGATCTTTAAGGGCCTTTCAGCCCTTGATTCTGTGATTCTGTGATTCAGCCTCAAGCTTTCCATTAAAAACACCTGCATGTAGAAAACTTTCCTTTTAAGACTTTTTGATTTCAGAAAGTCTCTAGGGGCTGACACTGGGTTCTTGTTTGCTGTGGTGCTCACAAAAAGCACATCTGGGCGTTTTCCAAGGCTCAGGCCGGGAAGGAGAGCTGCACCTTTCCCATCTGCACCACAAAGAGAAATCCCAGGGCAGCTGCAGTCTGGGTGAGGCCCAGCAGTGCCTGGTGAGCCCAGGGAATAAAGCAGCAGCTCCAGCCCAGAGCCCAGAGCCTGCTGCAGCCACAGAGCCGTGGCCATGGTGAAAAACCCCAGCAGGACTGGCTGAGCTCGTCTGGGAACAAAAATCCCAAAGTCACAGAGTAGTGGGGTTGGAAGGGACCTCTGGAGATCAGCCAGGTGAACCCCACTGCCAGGGCAGGGCCCCGTGGAGCAGGTGACACAGGAACACGTCCAGGTGAGTGTGGAATGTCTGCAGAGGGCAGGGTTGGATGGGATACTGGGAAAGAATTCCTCCCTGGGAGGGTGGGGAGGCCCTGGCACAGGGTGCCCAGAGCAGCTGTGGCTGCCCCAGCCCTGGCAGTGCCCAAGGCCAGGCTGGAGCACCCTGGGGCAGTGAGAGGTGTCCCTGCCCATGGCAGGGGTGGCACTGGGTGGGGGTTAAGGTCCCTTCCCACCCAAACCATTCCACGGTTCTGCAATAAATATTCAGTCCCCTGGTACCACCCCGAGGTGGAAGCCCAAGGAAGCTTTGCCCAGGTGTTCCCAGTGAAGCCCCCAGTCCCAGCCAGGCCCCCCAGACCCCAGTGCTCTGCTCAGCCGTGCCAAGGGCACAAACCCTCAGCTGGCCCAGCTCCAACATGAAGCCTCTCCTCCCCTCAACTTTGCAGTAATTAGACCAAAACATCAAACCCCTTCATGTGCTGTACATCACCTGAAGCAGTATTTTTGTTTAAGCAAAGAATAAAGTTCTGTTTGTATTCCCTGCTACAATGCAGCCCCGAGCTGGGCAGTGTTGGCTCACACTGGGGAGGAGCAATGTGCCCAGTGCTCCCCTCCACATCCAACAAAGCTCCATCAGCACCAGGAAAGGTCTCAGGACAGTTAGCCAGGCTTTAATTGTCACTGATTTGCATGAGACACCAGACAGCTCGTGCCTGGGCTCCCAGCAGAGCCTCGAGCTGGGCCGTGCTCCTGCAGCTCCGCTCAGGGTGCGGCCGCAGTGGGAGCAGCAAAGGGCAGCCCACGAGCTGAGCCTCACAGCCCATCGTGGTGGGCACTTAGCACGTTGGTTGGTTTGTGCTTTGGGGTTTTTGTTTTCATTGGAAAGCCTTGTTAGAAGCCACCCAAGGCAGGTGGTGCTGGCCAAAGCAAAGCCCAGCACATGCGCAGCAGCCGCAGGGCCAGGTCCAGGTGGGAACCCTTTCCTTAGGGATCCTGAGGCTAAGGCAAAGAAGAACAAAGAAGTTTTGTTCCCTGAAGCATCCCCAGCTAAAAATCCTTTTAAAAGGGAATGCTTCCTGTTCTCCAGAGCCCGTGGAAGAGCCATTGCCTGAGGAAGCAGGGGCAGAGCAGCTGGCCCAGGCAGGCAGCGCCAGATGCATGAGACCCAGCACCTGAGCTTTGGGACTCTGGGCAGCACCAACACAGCCAGGCCCAGGCTTGGCAGAGTCTACACAGAATTCAGCCCATCAGTCACCAATTCCCCAGGGATATCACAACAGGATGGTCACAGTTCCTGCTGGCACAGCAGCCTCTGTATCGACACCAATATCGATGCTGAGCCACCTCTCCACCGGCCAGGGAGCCACTCCTGAAAACTTATTTAGGTCAGGAAAAGCACATCTGGTTCCTCTTTAAATCCCTTTTAATAGTAGGAGCATCTCATTTTGCAAAGAGCCTTCCAAAACACAGAACTGAAACAGTTTCATGCATCTAGAGCAGAGAGAGGGAAATCTTCCACCTTTTCCTTTCCTTCTTCCCCTCAGATTGGCATCTCCAGCCTGGCAGTCATTACTTGTACCCCCATCTCACCAGGGCAGGGCTGAGCTTGCTGCCCCCACTGCCAAAACCATTTTCTATCCCAAACCCAGCCCCTACCACTCACTGACACGTGCACTTCAAACAAACCAAAGAGTTCAAGTCAGGAACTACTGCCTCAAGAGAAAATGTGATTTCAAAGCAGAGATCTCTAAGGCATTAGGATGGCAGTGCACAGTGCTGGCATCTCTTACTGCAGCTGCAGCTGCACAGCCCCAGGCTGAGGATTTGGGGCTATTCCCTGGAAATGCCCAGTAAGAGAGGTCCCATTGCAATGGCTCATGGTCTGGATGCTGGAGTGGCCAGAAAGGTTCACACAGAGCTTTCTGTGCCCAGCAGGGCCAGGGCACACATGGGGTGAGAAGATGTCCTGGGGTGGCCTGGCCCAGGCCAGGGGAAGGTGCTGGCACCTGCAGGGACATCTTGTCAGCCCTGGGATGGGATGGGATGAGGATGGAGGTTTAGGCACCCAGCCTGGGCTGGGGTGAGGAGTGGCAGGGTCTGCATGCTGACTCACATGTACTAGTTCACCTGGGTTGGAGAGCCGTTGTGGCTTCAGTCTGCAGGCCAGTCCCACTTGCATTATCTAAATCAGTTTGCAAACGGATAATTTAATGAAGGATCCTCAAGCTCTGTCCCAGGGACTGATCTAGACAAGAAGACTTCTACACCAGACCTACTGTCCGAGGTCTGCACCTGATTTACACCCTAAGGCAACCCCAGGCCCTCCCCCTTTTATCCATTTTACCTGATCAAGAGCTCACAGGAGAGTTTATCACGGTGAAGCACTAAAAGCTCCTTCTGCAAAAGGCAGAGCCCTCCACTGGACCCATCCAGGTCAGCCTGCCTAAGCCTTGCCTGAGCATGGAGAATGCACCCACAGAAGGTGGCAGGCACAGGAGCAGGGGCAGGCACACACCTTGTAGGCAATGCTGTTCAGAACCTTCATGGCCAGGTCGGAGACGTCGGGATAGGGGTCGGCAGCCAGGTGGAGGAGCACCCTCCAGATCTGGGTGTAAACACTGTTGAAACTCACACCTAAAAGGAGAAAAAACACAACAAACCCCAAAGCCCTGCAGTGCATGACGGTCCATCAACTCCAGTTCTTTGATGTGATGTGAGAAAATTCATTAGAACTCCAAACAAGCCGCTGACATCTCGGGGAACATCAAGAGAGGAGCTCAGAACACCCCACGGGGGCAGTTTGCCTCCCTTTTGCCTGTCTGTGAACTCTGCAAGGGCTTGTGAAACCAAAGTGGGAGGGAGCAAAAGAAATTAAAGACTCCCTAAATCAGTTCCAGTCAAGCTCCTGCTTTTCCAGGCTCCTGGAAAGGCCAAGTGGATAATGTCTGGGTTTCCTGAGCTGAAACACTTAGTGGTATAAACCCACAGTTACTGCCTTACATTGTTGTGGTTCTTTTTATTGAATTGTTCAGGGGTTTGCACACTCCACAAATTTACTGAATGTCTGAACCAAAGCTTTAGGAGCTGAGCCTTCGGGAAGCAGCGAGTCCAGCTCAGTCTTCCCTATTGACATTTGTATCAATTCCCCCAATTTGTTCTTTAATGAGCAGATCTGCTGTTTGTTATTTCAGCAGAAGGGACTGACAGATTCAGAGAACAAATCCAATTAATAGCATTTGCAACAACTGACAAAATCCTGTGAACATTTTATTTTGCTGCTTTTTGGGTGAGAATTTGTTCTCCTGCCTCCGAGCCCTGCCGGTGCCTGATCGTGCAGCGCCCTGCTTGGGAGTGGAGCCATTTGGACAATGTTAAAGTGGCTGCACTCACAAAAAAAAGCAGCTAAAATAGAGATTTCAGATGAGTCACAATCAATGGTAAATGACAGATCAAGCTGTTGCTGCTTTTCCTCTCGTGTTTCTGGAGGCAGCTAAACATAAAGTTGGGAGGAACTTGGTCAGCAGCAGCTCCTCACCTGGCAGAGCTGCTACACCCAAAGCAGCAGAGCAGGAGGGGACAGCCCAGTCCTGAGCACTGGCTGAGGGCAGCAACAGCCTCCAGGAGCAACCAGGCTGCCCCTGGGATGCCTGAGTGAAAGAGCAGCCCAGAGTGCCCAGGGTGGGACAAGTCACTGCAGCAAAAAGCCAAGCCCTCCCTCTCACTGCACCTGCACCTCCCAGCTGGCAGCCAAGGGATGTGCCAAGGGACATCTGAAATCTGCACCTGGAAACCTCCTGATGCAGGCACCACTGGGACTGTGCTGTTTGTGTGCTGGGGGTGACCCCCCAGACTCCTGCAGCTGATCCCAGCCCTTCCAAGGCAGGTCAGAGACAGGGCCTGGCAAATCAGGGAAGCCCAGAGTGGTTTGGGTGGGAAGGACCTTAAAGCTCATCCTGTTCCACCCTCTGCCAAGGGCAGGGACAGCTTCCACTAGACAAGGTTATTTCAACCCAGCCTGGGGCACTGCCAGGGATGGGGCAGCCACAGCTTCTCTGGGCAGCCTGTGCCAGGGCCTCCCCACCCTCCAGGGAACAATTCCTCCCCAATATCCCATCCAACCCTGCCCTCTGGCACTGGGAAGCCGTTCTCCCCTGTCCTGGCACTCCAGGCCCCTGTGCAAACTCACTCTCCAGCTCTCCTGGAGCCCCTTTAGGCACTGCAAGGCTGTAAAACCTGTAACAATGTAAACTGTTATAAGGCTGTAAACACATATTTATGTAATATTGTATAATATTTATATAATACTGTAAAATTGCAAAGGCTGTAAATATATAACAATGTTAAATCCTGGAAGCTTCTATTACCAGGAAAAGCAAAGCTGGAGGGGGAAGGATAAAGAACAAGAGAGGGAGAGAGGCAAAGTGCTACAAGGTGTGGGAGGAAAAAAGCCTCAGCTCGTGAAGCAGCAGCCAGGTAATGTCTGAGGTGTGCCCAGAGCTGTGCCCAGAGCTCTGCCTCCCACACTCCAGCCTGTTACATAAGGACCAGTGGGAAATCTGGATGCCTTCAATTCTTTACAGCCCTTGAAAGAGAGTAAAAGGAAAGGGAGAGGAGGAAGAGTGAGGGGGGCACCCAGCAGAGTTCCCAGGGTGTCTGCTAACCACCTGGTTCACAGAGAGAGAAACCAAACAATATTTTTATACATCTAAGTGTTGGGTAAAACCCAAATTTTGAGCAGAATTTGCCAGTGCAGTTCCTCCTTCACCTGGCAGCCTTAGAGGGGAACACAGGGAATTTCTGCAAAGGCACCTGGGGCTCAGGGCTGCCACTGCTGAGCACACAGAGTGCCACAGCTCCCTGGGAGTGCTGAGCTGCAGCCCCTGGGCCAAGAACAGCAGCTGGGTCAGGGCTGCAGTGCCCAGGCCCCTGAGCTCTGCTGGGGTGAACGTGGCACAGCCTGGGCCCTGCAGCCACAGCCCAGCCCAGGGCTCACTGCAGCCCCACGGGGATTCCAGGGCCAGAGCTGGACATTTCCAGCCTTCCACAAAGCCAGAGGCAGCTCCCTAGCAAGAAGTTCCTCAGAGCAGGTACCCCTGGGCCAGGGCTGGCACCACCAGCATGGAAACAGCCCCCTGTGAGAGCCTCTGCAGAGCTTTCCATCTCCAAACCCCTCCAAATCCCTGTATTGTGCTGCTGTACTTGCTACCTCTGCCAAACACTGCTGGCTGACCAGCTCCTTCTCCTCATCTCTGCCTTTGAACACAGAGAGCAGGAGGCTCCCCTGTGCCAACTCTGCATTTCCTGCACCTCACTGCTCACCTCCCCTGTGCCCTCCTCCCCTCACTGCAGCACCCTCCTGCCCTCACTGCAGCACCCTCCTGCCCTCACTGCAGCACCCTCCTGCCCTCACTGCAGCACCCTCCTGCCCTCACTGCAGCACCCTCCTGCCCTCACTGCAGCACCCTCCTGCCCTCACTGCAGCACCCTCCTGCCCTCACTGCAGCACCCTCCTGCCCTCACTGCAGCACCCTCCTGCCCTCACTGCAGCACCCTCCTGCCCTCACTGCAGCACCCTCCTGCCCTCACTGCAGCACCCTCCTGCCCTCACTGCAGCACCCTCCTGCCCTCACTGCAGCACCCTCCTGCCCTCACTGCAGCACCCTCCTGCCCTCACTGCAGCACCCTCCTGCCCTCACTGCAGCACCCTCCTGCCCTCACTGCAGCACCCTCCTGCCCTCACTGCAGCACCCTCCTGCCCTCACTGCAGCACCCTCCTGCCCTCACTGCAGCACCCTCCTGCCCTCACTGCAGCACCCTCCTGCCCTCACTGCAGCACCCTCCTGCCCTCACTGCAGCACCCTCCTGCCCTCACTGCAGCACCCTCCTGCCCTCACTGCAGCACCCTCCTGCCCTCACTGCAGCACCCTCCTGCCCTCACTGCAGCACCCTCCTGCCCTCACTGCAGCACCCTCCTGCCCTCACTGCAGCACCCTCCTGCCCTCACTGCAGCACCCTCCTGCCCTCACTGCAGCACCCTCCTGCCCTCACTGCAGCACCCTCCTGCCCTCACTGCAGCACCCTCCTGCCCTCACTGCAGCACCCTCCTGCCCTCACTGCAGCACCCTCCTGCCCTCACTGCAGCACCCTCCTGCCCTCACTGCAGCACCCTCCTGCCCTCACTGCAGCACCCTCCTGCCCTCACTGCAGCACCCTCCTGCCCTCACTGCAGCACCCTCCTGCCCTCACTGCCACCAAACACTTCTCCATCCCCAGCCTCTCCTGCTGGACAAGACAACTATTCCCCAGCATTTCATGGCTCCCAGATTTATTTTCCTCCTCCTCTGCTCACTCCTTAGGATCACCCTTCCAGCAAAGCTCTCTGTAGGACAAAGATTTTCATCCTGCAGTTTGGATATGAATAATCAGCCTCAAGGTACCCCCATCTTCATTCCATCCCTTTTCCTATCTTCAAACTGAACATTTCCAGGACACCAAGATTAATGAGTGGCTGTGTGGAAAAGCAGCAAGGCTCAGCTTCCCTTCCAAACTGATGTCTTTGTTGACTAACCACAAACTGCCTCCTGCCAGCTGGAAAACCGGGCCAGGAATAAACGTCTCTCCTGGTACTGGCCTGTCTGGCCAAGGAGCAGCTGCCAGAGAACACAGACCTGGGCTCTGAGTGTGTCTTGTTGCATTTGGGGAGCACTAAGGCAGCACATTTGGCCCACAGTTAGCTGAGGAACTGTTTGTAAAATGGGGCGAGGAGGAACGGAGAGGTTTTCCTCAAGTTTTTGGGAAGAACTACATTGTGTGATGCCTCAGTGCCAGTGCAGACACTGATGCAGAACAATCCCTCACACAACATGTTCCTAAAGCTGCCAGAGAGGAACAAAGAGCTGAGCAGCAGCAGTTGTGGCTGCCCCAGCCCTGGCAGTGCCCAAGGCCAGGCTGGAGGGGCTGGGAGCGCCTGGGACAGGGGGAGGTGTCCCTGCCATGGCCTTGAAGGTCCCTTCCCACCCAAATCATTCAGTGATTCTGTGATCAGTGAATCAGCTCAGGGAATGCAGAGCACAGAACACAAACTGCCTGAACATTGCTGCTTGTACTCTTTCAGACCAGATTTCTGCTCCACTTTGAGTCTCCCCACACGCCCAAAACATCCTTTGTACCACTCTGGTCACCTCAGACTTGGTGTCACTGCAGAGCCAAAGCCCCTCACCTCACTCACAGGACACACTGCTCCAGTCACAAGAGGTCTGTGCCCCAGGGCTCCCCCAGCTCCCCTGGCTGCTGTGCAGCTGCCCAAGGCACCTCAGGACACGAAGGAATGGGCTGAAGCTGAGCTGCAGAGCTCAGGGTGGCTGGGGCTGGTGGCTTCTCCCCCTGGGGAGCAGCAGGCAGGGCTGGAGGGTGGGGATTCTTCAGCAGGAACGAGGAGAGCCTGGCTTGCAGCAGGCAAATGGAAGGTAATGGGATTCTGTGCGAGGCATGAATTTTAAACACTTCTCCAGCTCTGCATTTCCAACTGGGTCTGAGCTCTTTGATGGAACAGCAACGAGGGAGGCCTTGGAGAGCTGCTCTCTCTTTCCAAAGTCTCCCTCAGCATCTCCAGCTCCTCTCCAGAGCCTTTTCCAGCTGTGCTGAGCAGCTCTGGTGAGACACACAGCAGCCACCAAGCAGACCCCAGCAGGAAGGGAAAACTCAAGTCCTAGCTGAAGATGGAGAGAAATTTCCCAACATCCCTGTCATGCTTCAGAACATCCAATGTCATTACTGATAATCAAAAGCAAATTAACTGATCAAGTTCCTAATGAACTCATGATTTTAAACTGCCACAGGGGCTCAGTAATTACAATCCCTGAATCTTTCAACTCAGGAAACCCAAATCACCATTAGTTCTCCTGGAAAACACAGAGCAGAGGGAAATGTTTCTTTGGGCAAGGCAGGTCTATGACCCAGGTGATTCCTCCCTCAGTTACACCCCTGTCTTTGCTCTGATTTGTGAAAATGTGGCCCCATTTACTGATTACAGAGGGAATAGAGAGACTTCCCCCAGCACTTCCCTGTGCCTGCTGCTTTCCCTGGAAGGAGGCCATTCCAAAAGCCAGCTCCTTCTGCATGGTGCCCGTCGTGCTGTGCCAAACTGGCTCAGACTGTTTGAAAAGCTACAGGTAGCTTCGAGCAAAGCTGCTGTGGCACCCCACACCTTTGTGCTTAAATTCCTAACAGGATTGTAGTGAAGCTCAGAACTGGACCCACAGCTCCCATTCCCACTCCTGCACTGGAGCAGGAGTGACCCAACCACACGCAGGAGCTGTGGTTCTGTCGGGAGGAATTTTGTTGGAGGAAGATCAGGCAGGAGCTGAGATCCCAACCTACAGAGCCCAGAGGGGACCCCGAGGGGAGGGCAGAGGCTGTGCTCACCTATGAGGGAGTTGAGAGAGGAGTAGGAGCTGACTCTCCTCATCTTGTCGATGGTCTCAAAGGACAGGATGTACTCCTCGTTCTCGGGGCTGCCCAGAGTGCTGCTGGCACTGCTGCTCGTGCTCAGGTTCCCGGGGGAGAAGGCCACAGAGCTGCCAGCTGCCAGGGGAAAACAGCACATGCTGCCAACAGCACCGGTGGGAGAACAGCTCTCACCCAGCCACAGCAGCCCTCTTGTAAACCCTGCCACAGCCAGGGACTTGAACCCCTCACCCAGGGGGCAAAGCCACAACTCCCCTTTCTCATACTCAATGATTAAACATGGAACAAGCAACAGAGTGAGTTAAAAACCCACTCATGCTTGGAAGCTGGAAGGCACATTTCTGGTCCCCAAACACTGAGAAAAATCAATACTAATGACCAGAAAACTGAAACTCATTATGAAGGGGCTCCTCATCCCGGCCCTGGGAGCCGGGTGATTGGGCTGAAGCGCCAGCCCCAGCCTGGGCCGTCCTGCACGCGGCATTTCCCACACAGGGACATGAAAACTGAAGAAGGGTGAGGTGTCTTACACTCCTCGTTGAGGCTGAGGTTCTGCAGGGACTTGTTGAGGCTCCTGGCCGTGGTGACGGCGCGGATGTTGCCGTAGGAGCTGACGGAGCGCAGGCGCGGCGTGCAGGGCCCGTCCCGCACCGGGGTCAGGCTCCCGCCCTCTGCGGGGACAACGCTGCAGTCAGGGGCACTCAGGGGCAGCCAGGGGCAGTTGGGGCAGTCAGGGGCAGTGAGGGGCACTCAGGGGCAGCCAGGGGCAGTTGGGGCAGTCAGGGGCAGTGAGGGGCACTCAGGGGCAGCCCGGGGCAGTTGGGGCAGTCAGGGGCACTCAGGGGCAGCCAGGGGCAGTTGGGGCAGTCAGGGGCAGTGAGGGGCACTCAGGGGCAGCCAGGGGCAGTTGGGGCAGTCAGGGGCAGTGAGGGGCACTCAGGGGCAGCCCGGGGCAGTTGGGGCAGTCAGGGGCACTCAGGGGCAGCCAGGGGCAGTTGGGGCAGTCAGGGGCAGTGAGGGGNACTCAGGGGCAGTCAGTGGCACTCAGGGGCACTCAGGGGCCAACCAAACCCAGCCACGGCCTTTGGGCTGTTCCCCAGCCAGTGTGGCACTCAACCAGCACCAGCACCAACACAGAGCAGTCGTTTCTGGCAGCCCACAAGGGCAGCAGGAGGGAAAGCGGAGCCAGCACAGCCCCTGTGTCTCTGCTGCCCAGCCTGGGGTTGGTGACACCCAGAGAGGACAGCAGAGTCTGCAGCCCCTGTGCCAGGACAGTCTGAGGCAGCACTGGCCAGCTCCTCTCTGCTGCTCCTCGTTAAATTCCCCTGGCAGATTCTCATTATCAGGAGTTATGAAAACTCTGGTTTCCTGAGCAAATTTCAGGCCTGGTTTCAAGTCATGTTTCACCCTGAGCACACACAGTGCCATGGCCTCAGAGGAGCTGCTCTGCTTCCCTGCACTGTGGTGGAGGGGCCAATGCTTCTGCAGTGTCCCACTTGGGGATCCTTTGGGATAAGGACAAGCACCACAGAAACTGCAGGCAGTGTGCATTTCCTCAGCAAAAAGCACACATGAGGAGGAGCTCATTTTCCAATATGATTTGGTTATTCAGACAGCAGGGAGACTGAACTGCTCTTTGCAGAGACAGCACAGGGTCTTGTCTGAGCTTCTGCTCCAACAGTCCCAACATCCTTCAAGATTTCCCCTGCAGTTGCAATCTAAAGAAAAGGTGAGGCCAATGACAACTTCACCAGGACATTTCAATCCTCACATGAAGCCAAAGACACAACAAAAGGGCTCAGAGCACAGAGCTCTTCCCTGCTCCTTGCCCTGTTCCCAGCAGCACCGAGCAGGGCTGGTTCGTGGTGTGCAGGAGCTGCTCACCAGGGCAGTGACACTGAGTGTGAGGGGGTGAGGTGAGGGGGAAAGGGAAAATGAGCCTGTGTGCTGCCCTGCCAAATATCCCTCAGCCCTGAGCTGAAGGAATCTCTCTGAATGGGGTAGGAGGCTCCTGGTGAGCCACAGCCACGGCTCAGTGCAGGATGGATTTCCCCAGTGCAGCATCTCACAGGGGGCACTGCCACCAGAGCTGCCCACCTCGTCCCTCACCCTCACAAAGGGACTGCTCCACAAATCCCCACCAGCAAGAAACTCACTGTGTTGGGAAAACTCCTGAAATAATCCCCAACTACTTTCAGGCCCTGCAGCTCCTGCCCACCTGGAGCAGCTGGAGAAGGGAGGGGGTAATTCTTCTCCTCTTCTATGAACTGCAAGGCCACAGTGCAGAAATTGCTCTCGTACTGAACCACCAGGTGACTCAGAGCCACCACCAGCTCCTGGGGAAAGAGCACAGGAAACACCTCATGGTTACACAGGGGAGAACCAAGGGACCAAAGGCAAACAGACCAACGTGCTCACTACTGTTGGTATTACTGGGTGGCCACCCAGGGTGATAATTCTCCCTTAATTCACAGGATGGACTGCAGAAAGCCAGAGGACTCTGTTTCACACTTAATTCTTCCCAAGCCTCTTCTGCCTCGGCAGGCTCCCACTGCTCTGCTGCTCCTGGGATGGTGAAAGGTGTCCCTGCCCATGGCAGGGCTGGAACAAAATGAGCTTTAGGGTCCTTTCCATTCTAAACCATCCTGGGATTCTGGGGCTGATTGTGCCCAGCACTGCCAAGCTGATGCAGTCACAGAGAGCCCTGACCTGGCCCAGCCCCAGGATATGGGGGGCTCCCCCAGAGCCAGGAGCTGTGCCAGGGCTGGGGGTCCTGAGCCCCCCACAGCACAGCCAGAGCCTCCTGGCACTGCCCAGCCCCACACACAGCTCAGCCCCTCCAGCAGGTGCCTCCTGCCTGGCCCCTGGGAACAGCAGACAGAGCTGCCTTTGGCTGCTGTCTCTGCTCAGGGACTGATCTCCCAAGGAGAGATTCATGAATCTCCCAGAGCACTCAGTGTGACACGCAGCTCTCTCTTGAATTAAACTGATTAAATGCTGGAACAAGACAACAGGAATGAATCTTTGCAATGCTGGTGACAACTGCCAGGGTGTTGATGTTCCAGTAAAGTAAACACAGGCATTAGGACACTTCAGAACAGCCCTCAAAAACAATCCAGAATGTCAAAAACTATTTAGTGTACTATTGATGTACAATGGTGCATCAGCAACTGTAACTCTCCCAAACCTGGAGAATTACTCTGGAGCAGTCTGTGATCCCTGCTTGGGGTTCTAAAGGCAGGGAGACCTTTCTACTGAACAGAGCTCTCACATTCTCCCCACAGCACTCTGGCTCCTTCTCCCTGGCAGTGTCCAAGGCCAGGCTGGACGGGGTTTGGAGCACCCTGGGCTAGTGGAAGGTGTCCCTGCCCATGGCAGGGGTGGATGGGAAGAGCTTTAAGATCCCTCCCAACCCAAACCATTGTGGGATTCTCTGATGACTCTGAGATCCCACAGCTCACTGGGAAGTCTGCAGAGCAGAGGCAGCAGCGGGGACGCCCAGCAGAGCCTGCCCAGCCTCTCCCCATCCCCTCCCCATCCCTTCCCCACCCCATCCCCTCCCCATCCCACCTTTCTGACCACGGGGCTGCCATCGTTCAGCAGCTGGGCCAGCATCATGGCCACGTTGTGGTCGATGGTGGTCGAGTGGTCCGTGCGCTCGGCGGAGTTGCCCACGAAGGTGCCCAGGGCGAAGACGGCGGCGCAGCGAACCTGGGGGCACACATTGCACCACTGTTCACTGCACCCACCCCCACAGCAGCTCTGGGAAGCTGCAGCCTGTGCCCCTGGGGAGCAAGAACCCCAGCAAAGCACCGAGCCCGCGGTGTCCCAGATCAGGGCTTGTTTCATCCCCCACAACACTCAGTGACCTTCCCATGGGTGACTCTTCCACTCGGTGTTGCCTTGAATATCAATTAACAGGAACAAGGTACACACAGAGCTCCTGTTGGGATGTGAATCTGACAGGAGTGCAGACTACAGGCTCCAGAGAAGGGCTTAGAGCAAGGAAGATGATGGGCAAAAGGAGAAAAATCAGGGAAAACTTTGGGCAGCCCAGCCCACTCCTGCAGAAACACTGCTCAGAAAGGGGGGAGAATGGGGCCAGGGACAGGAGGAGGAGGCTGCAGGACAGAGACTGGATGTGGAGGGACTCCCATCTTTAACCCCTGCAGGCTGTCAGGGTGTTTATCTCAGCTCCCCTGTCCCATGTGTGCCGGGGTCTGAGGGGCTGTGCCAGTCACTGCCAGGCTCAGCACAGTCCCTCCTCTCCTGGGAGTGTCACAGAGGGGAAATGTGGCCAGTGGAAGATGGATCTGCACACAGAGCAGGGGAGAACAGGTTTCACACTTGGACAAAGAGACNAGTGGAAGGTGTCCCTGCCCATGGCAGGGGTGGATGGGAAGAGCTTTAAGATCCCTCCCAACCCAAACCATTGTGGGATTCTCTGATGACTCTGAGATCCCACAGCTCACTGGGAAGTCTGCAGAGCAGAGGCAGCAGCGGGGACGCCCAGCAGAGCCTGCCCAGCCTCTCCCCATCCCCTCCCCATCCCTTCCCCACCCCATCCCCTCCCCATCCCACCTTTCTGACCACCGGGCTGCCATCGTTCAGCAGCTGGGCCAGCATCATGGCCACGTTGTGGTCGATGGTGGTCGAGTGGTCCGTGCGCTCGGCGGAGTTGCCCACGAAGGTGCCCAGGGCGAAGACGGCGGCGCAGCGAACCTGGGGGCACACATTGCACCACTGTTCACTGCACCCACCCCCACAGCAGCTCTGGGAAGCTGCAGCCTGTGCCCCTGGGGAGCAAGAACCCCAGCAAAGCACCGAGCCCGCGGTGTCCCAGATCAGGGCTTGTTTCATCCCCCACAACACTCAGTGACCTTCCCATGGGTGACTCTTCCACTCGGTGTTGCCTTGAATATCAATTAACAGGAACAAGGTACACACAGAGCTCCTGTTGGGATGTGAATCTGACAGGAGTGCAGACTACAGGCTCCAGAGAAGGGCTTAGAGCAAGGAAGATGACGGGCAAAAGGAGAAAAATCAGGGAAAACTTTGGGCAGCCCAGCCCACTCCTGCAGAAACACTGCTCAGAAAGGGGGGAGAATGGGGCCAGGGACAGGAGGAGGAGGCTGCAGGACAGAGACTGGATGTGGAGGGACTCCCATCTTTAACCCCTGCAGGCTGTCAGGGTGTTTATCTCAGCTCCCCTGTCCCATGTGTGCCGGGGTCTGAGGGGCTGTGCCAGTCACTGCCAGGCTCAGCACAGTCCCTCCTCTCCTGGGAGTGTCACAGAGGGGAAATGTGGCCAGTGGAAGATGGATCTGCACACAGAGCAGGGGAGAACAGGTTTCACACTTGGACAAAGAGACTACAGGGCTTTCTGCAACACACAGGGGTTTTGGGCCCACATTTTTAACAGCTTCTGCTACGCCAGGAAGCAAAACCCGTGGCATTTCCTCACTGCAGTGCCCAGATCCCAGGGCTCTGGGGCTCTATGAACTCCCCCTGCAGTTCTCTGGGTGCTTCTCTTGCAGGACTTGTTTGATTTGCATCACCTTGAAGAACCAGCAGTGAGATCTTTCTCTGAACCTGACACAAACATCAAGCTCTGGAAGGCCCTGCTTTGCAGGAACTTCTGTCCTGCCCATGCCAAAGGAGCTGGGTGTTTACCTCTGGGATTGGGTCTGACAGGAGGCTGTAGAGCTTCTCATGGGCGCTGTCTCTCACCCCACACCACCTGGCTGAGTCGAAGTTCTGCCAGATCCTGCCCAGACAAATGGCCACCCACTGCCTGAGGAGGGGGTGGGGGTCGTTGAGCTGCTCCAGGCAGATGGCAATCAGGTTCCCCTGCAGGCAGGCCTCCTGCAACACAGAGCAGGCCCTTGGCTTTGGGACCACAGCTTCCCACCTCAGCCCCACCACAGCAGACTATTTCTGAAGGAAAGCCAAGAGCAAATAACCATCCAGTGGTTCCAGACTGATTTTGTTACAGAACACCAGTGAAGGGAAAGGCAGCTATGCTAGAGATGGTTAAACAGCTGAGCATCAAAATGCTTTTTGTAATGCACAAAGCTTGGTTTTTCCTCATTGGAAACATTCCTTGCACCTGTCAGAGCCCTGGGGTTTATGGCTCACTCCACAGACCATTCCCAGCCATCAGGCTCCCCCTGACAGGCCCAGGCACCATTCCCTCCCCACCGTGCCAGGGGCCATGGAGAGACTCTGTCCTTGGGTACAGGACATCCCTGTCACACCTGCAGGCCAACCCTTCTGCTAACCCACACAGAAACAGCACAAACCAACCTGCAGGTTCTGTGTCCCAGGCCAGGGCTGGGCTTTAGTGCAAGCCAGGACATTTTCCCAAAGCAAAGGCAGGAGGCAGGAGAGGATGAAGGGGAAAGGCTGCTGGGGCTCACCTGGCCAGTGTTGTAGTTGTTGACAATCACAGCCAGGATGAACGCTGTCATGGTCCTGTGCTCAGCCTGCAAACAACACAGAGTGAGGGTGGCCTGGAGAGCAGGGCAGGGCACAGCCACAGCCACCCTGAGATGTGGCATTATCCTCAGTGCAGCCTGTGCCACGTTCAGAGAGGGGAAGGAAAGCTGCAGTGTTCTTGGCATCAGCCCTGTTACACCTCAGACACTTCCCAAGCTGCCCAGGATGCACCCAGCCAGCCTGGCCCTGCTCTGGGGAGACTCACCAGCTCACCAGAGCCTTTGGAGCTGCTGCAGAGGGAACTGCCAGAGCTATGGGGCAATCCCCTGCCCCTGCAGCCATCCTGAGCCCCCAGCTCCCACCCTCACAGAGACTCTGCTCAAAGAACTCCACAGGAGCTGGTAAATCCTTGCTTGGTTTGGCTGCCTCTGTCACCCAGCTCAGCACTGACTGCCCAGTACAGCACTGGGTGCCACTGGGGGGGAGGCAGCCCCTCACTGCACCACAACTGCAGCACTCCAGCTAAAACAAGGGAAGCAAATGCCACAGAGTCTGAATGAACAGAACTTGTCCTTACTGGCATGTAGGGATCAGCCAGAACTGAGAGGAAATACTTGTGTCCATTGTCCTTCACCAGGTCAGCCTGGCACGACTGAAAAAGAGAGCAAGAAAACCACAGTGAGAACCACAACAGACACACATCTGTTCCTCCAATGGTGTATAAATGGTTCATTATTTTAACCTTTTTTCTCCAATCTTGTTTTCAGTTGAGAAGCAAAATAAAGCTCAAGCCCTTCCTGGGGGCTGGAACCAAACACCCCAGAGGGGACAGGGAAGCCTCTGCCAGCCCCAGAGTGCCACAAGCTGCAGCTGGGGACACGAGCTCCTGCTGTGGGAGGGAGTGGAAGGGGCCAGCTCTGTGCCACACGAACCTCCCCAGTACATTTATGTCCCCCACTAACTCAGCCCAAACTGGGAGCAGCTGCAGGGCCTGGCCCAGCCCCTGGGAGCAGCAGGCAGCTCCTGGGCTGGGCTCAGAGCTGAGCACAGGGCTTTGCTGACACAGCTCAGGCTCCAGGCTGACGGTTTGGGGTCACAGCAGGAGGATTCACACCGAGAAAGTGAAAATGGAAGGGAGGAAACCCTGCCTTGGCATCAGCTCCTGTGACGGTGCTGCCCGAGACAGGGTCATGCATTTTTCATCAGGAGAAGGTGAAGGAGGAACTAATTGCTGAAAGGGGAGGGGATGGAGAGCAGAGATGCAAGAGAATAATTTAGTGCTGAAGAGAGTGAAGCTGCTGGCTTTGGCAGGGCCAGGAGCAGGGGCTGGATTGCTGCCAGGCTGCAGCCACCAGAGGCTTCCCTGACTCCTGTGCCCTGCACGCTCCAGGCTCCCTCTCCCTCTCCCTCCTTGGCCTTCCCAGCTCAAGACTTTCTGTTCCTCACACAAAGCAATCCCTGGGCTTCAATGCAGGCACATGGGCACCAGCTCCACGCTCCTTGTGCTGCCTCTGCTGCCCAAATCCCTGGGCTCCAGGGAGGGAGGCAATGGCCACAAAGCAGAACTCATCCCCTCCCTGCTCAGATCCTGCTACAGCACAGGAACCCAGCACCACTGACACCCCCTGCTCAGGCACTAAGCAGCTCCACTGTGAACAGCAGCACAAGGTGACCAGAGCAGGCTGGGGCTGTGGTGTGGAGGTTCAGAGCTCACAGAAAACACTCTGTTTGCAACAAACAAACAGCAATCTGCTTACTGTGCCCTCCCTCAGCAGTGCCCATGGCCCTTCCTGGGGATGCTGACCTCTCCTCCCTTCCCACTCCCACCAGTGTTGATGGAATGAGGGAGTGCAGCAGCACAAAGAAATCCAAACACACAATTTCGAAGTATTTTTTGGTGTTTTGCTGTAAAGCAGAGCCTGCAAACAAGTGAGGCAATGCCAGAGCATGGGAGGGAATGTGTGAGGGGCACAACACCACAGGGGAATCACACCTGAGCCCCTGGGGCTGAGGCAGCAGCCTCGGGTGCACCAGAAATGAGCTTCTCAAGAACAGCTCCAAGATGAACAGCTTTCATTTTCTTTGCTTTCCCAAATCCTCTTAGGATATTAATGAAAATATCATTATAAAATTAAATCTGACAATGCTGGATCAACAGCAGGAAAAACTTCACTAATTCAGTGCTGTTCTCCTTACTGAAATGGAGCAGAGATACAAAAATAACCCTCAAATAGGAGAGATCCAACATCCACAGCAGTTCAGACATTGTATATGGACTCACAATCACGCCTGAATTAATGTGTGCATCTCTTCTAATAATTTTATAGTGCTCAGCTAATTGCACCCACAAAGCACTGAGTCACAGATACAACTCTACAAATTTATCTGCAATTACTTACCAGCTTAATGATTCATTTGCAACCCCCCCAAGCAGAGCTCTGGCTGAGGCAGCACATTGCTGACAGCCCAAAGCCAGGCAGGGGCAGGAATACTCACACTGTCCACTGCCAGGATCTTGGCCCAGATGAAGACCAGGAGAGGTCTCAGCTCACGGGCTGAGCTCTGCAGGAGCTTCAGCACATAGGGGAAAATGCCAACAGAGAGGGCCTGGGGGCAGAGAGCAAATCCCTGTGAGCAAACCCTGTGAGCAAAACCCTGTGAGCAAAATCCTGTGAGCAAATCCCAGTGACCAAACCCCCCATGGGCAGCTCAGCCCCCAGGGCAGGGCCCAGGATGCAGCCTCTGTACAGACACAGAGAAATCTGGTACAATGTCATTTCACACATTTCCAGCAAAGAGGAGATCCCTGGGTGTTTGTCTGTTGTTCATTTTGATTTTGAGTGTCACCAGGTCCTTCCAGAGCCATTTGGCCCATGGAGACCCCGAGCTGAGCCAGCAGCAGCTTCCTCTCCTCACAGCCTGGGCTGTCTGATGCTCCACACCATCCTCACCTCCCTCACCTGGGGCTGTTTCCTCTCCAGCCAAACACGACACAGAGCTCAGGAATCCCAGCCTTCCCACTGGAAAAGGTCTCTCCAGGAGGAAAGCAAAGCAAATCACTACAAAGTCCCATCCTTGAGCTGCTCCACGACCAGCTGCTGCTTCATCTTCATCACTTTTATCAACAAACAGCTCCATTTACGGGAGTGTTTTACACTGCTCTGCTGTTTAATTCTTATTTATGCTCCACACTGTGCTGCCACTTCCCAAAGTGCAGAATGCAGCTGCTGCCTGCTCAGAGGAGCTTGTAAAACCCAGACACCAAACAGATAAAGGAGGAGAAGAAACTGATGCAGCCAGTAAGCTGAGAGAACAGATGATAAATGCATTTGCTTTATCTGGCTGTTTATTTTATGTGACAAACCTTCCTGTTTGACCCAGATATTTCCTCCTGGTTTGTCCCTTACATTATTTTACACCAAACTATTCCCAAGGAACTCCTCTGTGCCGTAATGGAAACGAACATGGGAGTGAATGTGATAAACACAAAGCTCTGTTCTTGCAGGGGCACCTGCTCAGTGCCCACACACGAGCACACAAACCTGGCCATTTGTCAGATCTGTGCATTACCCTCCCCAGCTCCCTTCCCCTCCCCTCCCTTCCCTTCCCCACCATCTGCAGCGAGCAGCCCTCCAGAGACAAACTGTGCAAGGCCACGTGCAGCTCCCACGCACCAAACTGACAGCCCAGGGCCCCAGGTCCAGGAACCTCCCCAGCAGATCCAGAGCTCGCAGCCGGTGCACCTGGCTCAGCAGCACCTGCAGGGACAGGGAGGGGGTTATGGGCAGGGCCACAGCCTGCCCTGCTCAGCCAGGGACACACACACAGTGTGCCTGAACAGCCAGGGACACCCAGAGCCTGCCCTGCTCAGCCAGGGACACACAGAGCCTGTGCCTGAACAGCCAGGGACACACAGAGCCTGTGCCTGAACAGCCAGGGACACACACACTGTGCCTGAACAGCCAGGGACACACAGAGCCTGTGCCTGAACAGCCAGGGACACCCAGAGCCTGTGCTGAACAGCCAGGGACACCCAGAGCCTGTGCCTGAACAGCCAGGGACACCCAGAGCCTGTGCTGAACAGCCAGGGACACACAGAGCCTGTGCTGCACAGCCCAGGGAAGGGAGCAGGGATTTTGCCCAGGCACACACACACTGTGCTGCACAGCCCAGGGAAGGGAGGAAGGTTTTTGCCCAGGGACACCCAGCCTGTGCTGCACAGCTCAGGGAAGAGGCCTCGGGGTCTCTGCAGCCCTTGGAACAGCACAGCCTGAGGGAAAAGCTGGAGGACAAAGCCTGCCTGTGAGAGCCTCCCCAGTGAGGGGTGCCAGGCCAGGTGAGACTGCAGAGCCTCTGGGAGCTGCTCTTGGCACGAGGGGAGCAGTTCCTCAGTCGGTCCCTGCAGCAGGACCCAGGCACAGCCCAGCTCCCCCTGCTCCCAGCAGCTCAGGGGAGGCTCTGCTCTCCTCGGCAGATCAATAACAGAGACTTCAGGGGGAGCAAAAGGTCATGTTGGTCGTTAATAAAAATCTCATTAAAATGGAGTCTGACAACGCTAATGAGCTGGTGCTTTACTGGCTTATACCTACCCTGGTGTGAAATACTAACAGATAGACTTGCAGTTCTTAATCTCCTTAACAGATGTAAGATAGTGGAATGCAACTTTTAATCCTTGGTTTAAATTGAGGAACATCCTTCAGCATGGATCTCAGGGAAGGAGGCTCCTTGATTTACCTCCCCAATTCCATCTCCTTCTCAGTGTTTTTGCCTGCTGCATATTGAAATTAGATTATTTTTCAGGTTTAATATTGAAGAATAACTAAATTATTTGGCTCATGTCTCACGCTCTGGATGACTGGTACTGGATACTGAGGCTGGGCAGGAAAAGTCCTGAAGAAAAGAGGAGGATGTGGTAACTACTCTCATGGTTTCACTCTGAGTATCACAGCTCACATCTCAGGACAGGTCATAAGAGGAAGGATTTTGGTCATCCTGCCCTAGCTGGCAGCAGCCTGTTCCATTAACCAGGCCAGCAATGAGGGGGTTTGGGATGCCAGCAGTGGCAGCTGAGGCTGGGGCAGGGCTGGGACAGCAGCAGGACCTGGCAGGGACAGGAGGCCCAGATGTGACATGGCTGGGACCCTCCCACCTGCACAGAAACCAAGGAAATCCAAATTCTGGCAAGAAGTTGACTTCATTGAGAAGGCTGTGCAGGTGAAGATACAAAGCCCAGCTCCACTGTGCTGGCACCCACAGCAAATTCCACCAGAGCACACTGGGTCTGACTGGAAAAGCTCCATTTTGTCCCTGTCCAACCCAAACAAAGCCCTCAGTCTCCCAGGATTTCCCACCCCACTCCCCCAGCTGATGTGCACAACAACCTGCAGCCCAAGCTGACACATCCACAGCCTTGGGCCAGGATGGGGGAGCCAGGGCACAGCTCCTGACGTTCTGTGGAACACTGGAAGTGCTCCTGTGCCCCCTCAGCCCTGCATCAGCAGCACCTCCCTGTCCTGGTGCCCAGACAGAAACTGGGGAGGGGATTCCACCCACAGACAGGAGTCAGAGATGAGCCAGGGCACAGGGGCATCCTTTACATCTAACAGGCCACATTTTGGGAGGCAGCTCCTGGCAGAGCAGATGGGAGAAGGGGCCTGCAGGGATCCCCACAAGCCCTGCTCTCTGCTGCCTGCTCTCCCCAGGGGCTCAGCACTCCCTGCCAAAGCAAAAACACCCAGGAAGGCTCTGAGACTCCCTCCCTCCCTGCCCTGCATCGGCTGGGCTTGGATTCCAAGTGTCCTCAGACCTGGTACCAACCAATCTCATTCCACTCTACAATTAATATGCTATAATTATAACAACAATGACACTGTCCCAGCTGAGTTTTGCTCCAGGCAGGAACACAGGTTCCTTTGCCAGGTGACCTCTCAGTTCCACTGCAGTCATGCTGCCTGCAGAGCCTGCTGGTGCCAAACAATCCATTGGAAAGCAGCAGAGTTGGAGCTGGAGCAAAATCCTTCCTGCTTCCATGGCAGTGACAGAGACACACCACACATCTGCTTATCCATCTCATCTCTCAAGGCTTGGGAGACTCAGGAAATTAAAATGTGGTCCTGCAGAGATGGATGGTGCTGTCAGTCACAGAGCCAGCTCACAGGGGAGGGGAGGCTCCTCACAGATCCCTGTGCAAGGACTGGGACCACTTTCCTTGAAAAGAAAGGATTTAAACTGTGCTGCTGGCAGAGCAGAGCCCACAGGTACCTGGGCCAGGGTTTGTATTTCTGCCAGCACAAACTCCAGGGGAGGAGAGGCCAGAGCAGGTGACAGATGACAGCTGCAATGCTGGCCCTGCCACAGAGCAATGCCTGCTCTGCTCCTTCTGCATTCACCTCTCCCTCAAACAGGAGCTTTGCTTGGTCTGAGCAGTGCCTACCACAGCTCCACATCCCTCCAGGCACAGTCTTCAGACACTTGTTTCTGTGTTCCTGCAGCAACACTTCAGCCCCACACTAAAGGGAGCCCTGCCCAGGCTGTACCAGGAGGATAAAAGAGCCATTTCCAAACTATTTGTGCTGCAGTAACTTCCACTTTCTGAAAACAGGGAAGATAAAAGTCTCTGCCTGACAGAGCTGGGATACAGAGGAGACAATGAAGATGTGCTCCTCTGAGAGGGGCAGCAGAGCTGGACACTGCCAGACATGGACCAGGAGCTCAGCTCAGCCAGAGCCACGGGATGGGGCAGCAAAAGCCCTTTGGCTTCATCCACATGGGCCTGGTGAACACACAAGCAGCTCTAATTCACCCTGGGGAGGCCCAGGGGATTGGTGTTCCTGCAGGCCATGGGGCTGGCAGCTCTGGGAGGAGGGGGCAGGAGAGACACAGACACACAGCACAGGCAGGGAGGGGCAGGGACAGGGAGGGGCAGGGACACCCCTGGCAGGGACAGGGAAGGGCACAGGCAGCCCTGGCACGGGCAGGGACAGGCAGGAACACCTCTGGCACAGACAGGGAGAGGCACAGGCAGCCCTGGCAGGGACAGGGAGGGGCAGGGACACCCCTGGCACGGGCAGGGACAGGCAGGAACACCCCTGGCAGGGACACCCTGGCACAGACAGGGAGAGGCACAGGCAGCCCTGGC
>VZRZ01008873.1:42844-66975 GCA_013398175.1 Climacteris rufus | reverse complement strand
CCAAGGCTGTGAGGGCAAACCCAGATGGGAGCAGTGGGAAGAGGGCAGGGATGGCCCCGTGCTCTGTCCCACAGCCCTCCCAACAGCACCCAGACCCTGCAGCCAGGGTGAGCTCCAGGGGAAAGCCCTCCCTCCCTGCAGAGGCAGCACCAACCTGCAGGATGGGCCCTGGCAGCAGAGGATGGCTCTGGGGGGAGCTCAGCCTGCCCCAGCCCCACTGCCCAGGCTGCACTCCCAGTGCCCTCACTGCATACCCAGTGCCCAGGCTGCCCTCCCAGTGCCCAGGCTGCCCTCCCAGTGCCCAGGCTGCACTCCCAGTGCCCAGGCTGCACTCCCAGTGCCCAGGCTGCACTCCCAGTGCCCAGGCTGCCCTCCCAGTGCCCAGGCTGCAATCCCAGTGCCCAGGCTGCACTCCCAGTGCCCAGGGTGCACTCCCAGTGCCCAGGCTGCACTCCCAGTGCCCTCTGGCTCCCTGCACACTCACAGCTCCCCCTGCCTCAGCTCCAGCCCAAACACCAACAAACTGCATCTGGCAGCCTTGAAAAGCAGCTTGGAAATTGTTCCCACCCCACCCTGAATCGCTCTCCAGCTCAGAATGACCACTCTCATGTCCTGACCTCCTGGCTGATCCCCAGCTAGCCTGGGCCTCTTCCCACCCCAAAGCACTCAGAAATCTCCTGAATTTCAGCTGGCTTGACAGACAATGCCCAGCTGAGGGTTAACACTCATACAAAAGCCTCCAATGACATTGTTAGAGAGCTAAAATAAAAATGAACATAAGGCAGCAGAAGAAAACTCGTATTTTTTACGTTTTAAACCAGAGCAGAGAGTGAGGAAGGCAAGGGGTGGGAGGATAAAGGCCTCAGGGCATCCTGATCAACCCCCAGCCTGGCAGGAGCCCACAGTTCTCCTCCTGCACTCAGGGCTTTGGAGACAACCTGCAATTACAGCCAGAAAACCTTTGGAAGTTTGGTAACATAAATAAAGTGCAAGAATGTTACTGAAAATTAGAGAGGCATCAGGGTGGAACAGGTACCTGAGGTTGTACAGTCATTATGGTTTAAAGGTTTCACTTCATGAAATATCAAAGGAATATCAAGAAAAAAATCCATTCTGAACAAAGGAGTTTAAGGCAATTATAACATTAAAAATTTGCACGTTGTGACTTTTTGGGTAAGAACCCTGTTGGTCAGGTTTGAGTGTTCTGGAAGGATCAGAGGTCTCAGGCAGCACTTTTACTGGCAGGAGTGCCCTGCTCAGCCCTACGTGTGGGCTGGATCACACTGCAGGGAACAGCTTGCACCTGATGTTTGTCTGATCCTCTAAGGGAGAACCTCAGAATCCCAGAGTGGTTTGGGTTGAGAGGGACCTCAGAGCCCATCCAGACACCTCCCCTGCCCCAGGCTGCTCCCAGCCCCTCCAGCCTGGCCTTGGATGCTCCAGGGATGGGGCAGCCACAGCTGCTCTGGGAAAAACCAGAAACCCTTCAACTGCAGCACTTCCAGGCTGAGCAGGCAGCAGGGATGAGCTGAGCTGAGGTGTCAGGTCAGGGATGCAGCTGGGCCCACGGTTCAGGACTCCCCAACTCACCCTGAAGGCAGTTCCTTCCTCAATAATTGTGGGTAACTGGGAAAGGCAAATGTCCACAGCCAGGTCCCAGGCTTGCCTGCAGGGAGGAGGAAACATCACAAGTTATCCACAAGAACAGCAAGGGCAATTTAAATCCTGACCATACAAGGATGTGGACAAAGCAGGGTTGGCTGACTGGCTTAGAAGAGCTTGATATTTCCTTTTTTTTTTTTTAAAGCAGGTGTAACATGTTAACTGCTCAGAAAAGCAGTGAGAAGGTCTAGCCCAGCATGGAGTCAGCTCTCAGAGCTTCAGTTCGGTCTCCAGAGTTCCTAAAACATCTCTAAAAGAGTGAAACAGCTCCTCTTCACCCCAGAAACGAGCACCCCTACTCTATCCATGGGCAGAATATTTACACAGAGCTGAGGTGTTTACCCTGGTTGGGACAAAAGCAATTAGTCCAAATGTAAAGAGAATTTTTCACCAAGCAAAGAACGACTATTTCTGAATTTCAGGTTTATTTGGAGAAATGGGCAAAACACCTAAAGAAATTCTCTGCAGCACTGGAGAATGCCAACCCACAGGGCCTTTGAGGGAAGTTTGACTCTGCAGGAGGGAAATGGTTTTGAGATCTGGTCTGGTTCTGGCTGCCCACAAAAGGCCTCTGTGGGTCACTCACTGCAGCAGCACAGGGAGAGGTGCTGAGCTCCTCCCAGCAATTTTAGGGAAGCAGCACTAATACTGCTACAAAAATGCCAACAGCAGCCCTGTGAAGTCAAATCTCAGAGGTTTTAAGTGTTATCAGAAAGAACAAACAAAAATTTTCAAAAGAGATTTGAGTAGATTAAAACCAAATCTCTTTTTGTCGCTTCTAAAAACAACAACAGGCTGTTCAAAAGCAGCAGAGCCACAGCCAAGCTTACTCAGACCTTGCAAACCTCTGCCAACCTTCTCAACTCAAACCTACTGCACCTTCCACAAGAGAAGCCACCAGCACGAAACCTGAACACTCCTGCTCACACAGCCAAGAGCTGCTGATCTGCTGTGGGAGAGACTCTGCTCAAGTCAAGTGCTTCCAAGGATTCTCCTCCCATTCCAAACCTGCCCTACAATGATCCTCCAGCCCTCCCAGGCCACCCAGCCTGCTGCTTCTGCTCTTTGTGGAAAACACCAACCCTCCCAGCCAGCAGCACAGCAGCAAACAGGTTCACCTGGAGTAAAACCTGAATTTTCACCACTGGCACAGCTGCTGCCTCCCCTGGGTTACACACAAGCTGCACTCACTGTGCTGGCTGAACAGACAATGCCATTAAACAGGTCTTAGAATAAATAAAAGAGTCAAAGCAAGCCACAAATGAGTGGGAAAGGACTGAACCAGAGGGTGGGCAGAGGAAGAGAAGGGAAAGCCCTGGTCACAGTGCTGGGGGCAGTGAGAGCTGGGGGGCAGGAGCAGCAGTGACTTAACACAGCTCTAACATGCAGAGGCACACGTGGATGTGCTGCCTGAACTCCCATCACACAAACAAGAGATGAATTAGGGAGCAGCAGGAGCAGGATGGGTGGTGCTGCACCCCACAGCTGATTTATGAAAGCCAAGCCAGAGATCCCTGCACCCCCTTGGCAGAGATTGCTGCCTGCAAAGTGCTCTGCAAGATTTGTTTTCGCTGCATTTGGGACAAAAAGGGCTCAGTGATCCCTTCTCTCCTCCCTGCTCCCCGTGCTCCTGCAGGAATGCAGCCCCTGCCCCAGGCCAAGGTGACACAAGGATGTTCAGGGGGCAGGGACTGGGAAACACCCCAGGGCTTCCACCTCCCTGAGCCCTGCCACGAAGGGATGTGTTAACAAGGGGTTTAATCCTACCTTGTCCTAATTGCTCTGTGGGCACACAGTGAAAGTCTCTCCTTGGCAGGAGGATGGACTCAGTTAAAAAAGGTGATTTTGCTTATCCCAAAGAAGCAAAGCCAGGGCAGCAGCACAGCAGGAATGGCTGAGAAGGGACAGCAGCTCCCCAAGGGCCCCAGGGAGGCAGAGCCAAGCCCCTCCAGCCTGGGAGAGCAGGACTGGGGGGAACAGCACCCATGGCCAGGCACCACTCCAGCAGGGCACAGTGCAAACCCCACAGCCTGGCATTAGTGCTCCTCTCCCACCACACACAATCATGGACTCCTCTTGGTATTTTCTTTGCATTTCTTCTTGGCCCTCCAGCCCAAAGTCCCTTTTCTCGAGCCCTCCAGATTGATCTCCATCTCTGGATCCATCCCCACCTCAGTTCAATACCCTTCCACTACAGCAGGACTGTTTAAATCTTTAATTCTTTAATGTGAACTCATCAGCTGCCTCTTTGTTCCCAGGGGTGCTGCACAGTTTGGACTTCAAGCACAGAACAGAAGGAAGAGTCCCAGCCCTGCTCAGGGACTGGTTTGCTGCCCAAACCCACGAATTGCCAGGCAGTGGAAAACCCCAGAAAGCCCCAGAGAGCAGAAAGCCCAGGGAGAGCCTGTCTGTCTGCACCCACACAGCAGCAGCTGGCAGCTCGTGGGGGCAGATTTCCTCACACTCACATGTTCTGGGCTGACTCAGTGTCTAATGCTTCTAACTCTCATGTCCCTTTTTTTTTACAATGGCATTCCTGACATCTTTTAACCCTGCCCTGTCCTGTGGGAATGGTGTGTGTGAGCTGGCCCCAGGCAGGGAGCAGGGGTTCCTGCCCAGGAGGGAGGCTGAGGCAGCAGCCCTGGGGCTGGGGCAGCTCCCCCTCCTCAGAGGTGTTTCTGGAGCCATTCAGCATTCCCAGTTTCATCTGCTGGACAAGGATCCACGCTGGTTTTGCTGCAGCCCGAGGCCAGGACAAGCCCTGGGTTCTGAATGCCCTTCTGCAGCCCAGCTCACCTGCCTGCCACCGACCCCGGGCCCTCCCTAAGCTGCTTTAGGGCACAGCTGGGCAGCTGCTCAGACACAGCTATTTTTAAAAAAGAGTTATTGCTGTGAATATTCAGCACAAGTCTGCAATCCCTTTCTTCTCCCAGCACCTCCCCTTGCTCCAGCCACAACTTAGAGCACAGGCTTTGCTATTTCTGTCCCACATTTCTCTCCACCAAAGTCTCTGTAGGCCGATAATGGGACTTGGGGATGTTAAGACAAACACATAGACACAAAAAAATATCTGGTTACAGTGTAATCTGAACTAATCCAATGCTTCAAACGTCAGCCAGGCTCAAATACCCCTTCCAACCATCACTCCTTGCAGAGCCAGGAGTGTTCCAGTGCAGCTGCACAAGCCCCATTTCCCTGAGGGATGGCTGAGCAGCCCTGATCCATCCTGCACCCTCCCTGCTGGAATTGGGCTGCTGCATTACGGTTTTCTTTCCAGCTCCTTGTATTTGCAGTACATTATGAGTCCCTTTCAGCCCCAATTTCATGGCCTGCAAACACCACAGTGTTTCTATTAGGGATGGGTTGTAGCTCTTCCAAAGCATAATTAAGGTACTTGGGGTTTAATATACGACCTGACTTAGGAAATATTTCCAAACACATTATTAGGTCTTTTCAAAGGCCATGAATAAAAGCAGCTGGCAACAGCAGAAATGCAGAAACCCTAATCCATCATGGCAGAGATCAAGGTGCTGACAGGGCTCTGTTCTCCTGCACAATGGACAGAACGACTCGCAGCTCAAGAGCACAGCCAGCCAATCAATAGATATTAATATTAATGTTAATATTAATCCTGTATTAGAGCCGTGCCTGCAGCAGCCAAGAACCTGCAGTGAGAGGCACCACACAAACACAGCCAGCCCGTGCCCCAGGGGAAGGGGCTGAGCAGGGAAAACTCAGAAAGCCAATAAAAGGAGGAAAAACAGATGGAACATGTTAGATTCTGTCCAAGAGATCAGCTCTCCTGATTCCAAAATACTTCACCTTCTTGGTGAGGGGAACAGACTGACAGCTCGTGGGTCAAATATTCCCTCAAAACATGGAAGTTCTCACTTTTCCTCAAGTTCCAGGTAAAAAGGATACTGTGACCTACCACATGAACTGGCCAGAACAACAATTCGAAAGGTTAACATTTAAAAAAGCTGGTTTCAAGAGGACTAAAGCCAAAGGCAGAGCAGCTCTTACCTCCAGCAGCCTCAGTGCCTGTGCCTGATGCCCAACTCAGGAGCCAAGGCAGAGGGACTTGGGGAAAACTCTCCAAGAGGCAGAGATGTGGGTGAGCAGAGGAGACAGAGCAGAGGCTGATTTAGTGCCCAGGAAGGGGAGGCACTCAGGAGGGAAATGGATGCTCAAGTGTGAGGAACCTTTTGCAGTGTCACTCCCACCACGTGCAGACCCAGGCAGCCAGGACTGGCTCCCCAAAACTGGGCACCAAAAACCTGGGGGAAGTCTGGACAAACACCCAGCAGAACACTCTGCTGGAGCAGCCTCACCACCTGCAGACACTGGTCCCTCAGATCCCCACAGACCTGGCTGGGATTTCATCCTGCCCAACTCCCCTGCCCTCATCCCATCACCCAGCCCTCCAAGCTGGGAAATGGGGCTGCAGGACTCAGCTCAGGGATCCACTAGACAATTCCTGACTGAAAGGTGATAGGCAAATGATTATTTTTAGAAGATATTTAAGAGAGCCCTAAATTAGTTTCTAAATCTGTCTTCACTAAAAGTTCCTAATAACAAACTGAGCCACCTCAGACAAAAGTGGAATTTTCCCCTTTGCTGGATTTGCTTCAAACTGCACATTTTTTGGAGGGCACTGAATAAAGTGTGTCAGTTCCCTGCTCCCTCACTGTCTACTTCACCAGTGTTTGGGATTCACAAGGAAAAGAGCCCTTTGTGAGTCTGTTCTTAAGGAATTTCTTCTGCTAAATCCTAAAAAGCAGCACCAACGCTGTTATCCCATGGTGTGCTCTGAGGGGCTCCACAAAGGTGTCTCCAGCACCCTCCTGCAGCTTCCCAAAGGAATTCCCAGCACCATTCTGCTCCAGGAGAACCCAATATGAGCACAGACAATGTGTTTCTAGACCCCATGCAAGTCTGTGAGAGACAGAGCAGGACCCAGGAGTTCCCAGTTTCATTCCTGGACTTCAACTTGTGGATGGCAACACCAACTCCAAGCCAAGTCCTATTCCCACAGGAAACCAGAAATACAGGCTTTTAATAGGCTGGCAGTAAGAATGAATTATATTCCTATAAGGAACAGGAAATATAGATTTTTAATATGCTGGCAAAAAGCAAGCTATAAATAACTCCAGAAATTTACTGGTTTAATTTTGCAATTCCTGCCACACCGTGTTCTGCCTCCTGCACTGGGAAGCTGCAGCTGCTGGAGCCCTGCCACAGGCACAGGCAGCTCAGAGTCTCCACAGGAGCTGGGGTGGCTCTGCCCTTCCCAATGCCCCACCCTGGGCTGGCACTGGCACAGCTCAGCCCACTCCCTGTGACTCCAGTTCTGCTCAGAAGCTGCTGCCCCAGGGTCTCAGGGACACGTTTTGCCAGGGCCCAGCACTCAGGATGTTCAGGTGCTGACAGCTGCAGCCAGGATGCTCAGTAACTCCAGCAGCTCTGTGCTTGCAGCAAACGCCTCCTTGGGGGCTGCTGCACCTGCAAGGGCTCCTGGGGCTCCCTGCTGCCTCCACTCCCTGCAGAAACCTCACCACAGGATCCTGGAGGGCTTTGGCATGGAAAGGAACTTAAAGCTCCTCTCAGGCCAGCCCTGCCATGGCAGGGACACCTCCCACTGTCCCAGTGCTCTGAGCTCCCTGTGCTGCTGTCAGTGTTTCATTCATCAGCAGTCCTCCCCTACACTCACCTTCCTCCACACTTTCCTGGAGGAAACCCATCCAAGGGATTCTGGAAACACAGGCAGGTTAAACCCCCTCAGCTGCCTGTGCCTGTCACTTGCTGAGCCTTCAGCAAGGCTCTGCTCTGTCCCCCAGGAGCCCCAGCAGTGTCACTGCACCACTCTGTACTTGGCCCAATTTGGTGCTGCTTTATTAATCACACTGAGCAAGAAAAGAAAAGCCAGTATTTTTGTTACTACTGTTGTTATTATTATTTTTACTATAATTGTTCATGGGACATTGGCTTGACAGACAGAACCACATTTAAGAGCTTTTTGATAACTGTAAACCTCCATTTCCATTAATCATCCTAAAAGCAACACTGAAAGTAGAGGAACTCTGCAGCACAAATTTCTTCTAGTTCAGCACTGCAGGTTGAGGAACTTTCCCTCAGGCCCTGGCTCTTCCCACCCCGCACCATCCCAGGGGACCAGCTTTACTTTGGGAAAACAAAGGCAGCAGCTGACCCATTTCTTTGGTATTTGGAGTGAAGGATGGCAGGGCTGGACTGAAACCTCTGCACCACAGAATTACAGGATAATTATGAATGCACAGAGCAGAAGCAGCTTTGGAGATGGGTTTTAGGCTGCCACAAGCTGTTCCATCCCTGATCCACCGAGCCAGGGAAGCACTGCAGGGATTTCAGTGGAATCATGGAATGCTTTGGGATGGAGGGGACTTCAAAGCAGCTCTGCCATGGCAGGGACACCTCCCCCTGCCCCAGGCTGCTCCAAATGCATCCAACCCGGGCACCTGCGGGGCTGGGGCAGCCCAGCTGCTCTGGGCACCCAGTGCCAGGGCCTGCCCACCCTCCCAGGCAGGAATTTTTTCCAGTATCCCATCTAACCCTCCTCCCTCTCACTTGGAATCTGCTCACCCTGGCAGGCCCTGACCCTCATTTGAGCCCCCACCCGCGTTCAGTGGCACAAAACCCCTTGGAGAATTCAGAGTGGCACCTTGCAGGTGCCCCAGGAGCCTGCCCCACTCCCCCTGCCCCGGGGGCACTCACCAAAGTTGGAATCCTCTCCCAGCTCCTTCCCATAGCGGATCATGCACTCCCCCAGCAGCCCNCCCCCCAGAACCCCCCAGAACCCCCTGATTTCCCAGGCAGCCCCAGACTCACCACATGGCGTGCATGTAGGTGGGGGGCAGCCGGGGGCTGCTCACGGGGGTGCAGTTGTAGGACCTCATGATCCTCTCTGCCAGCAGGAAGTTCCTGAACAGGCTGGCCACCAGCAGGTCCTGCCTGAAGAGCTTCTGGAACAGATCTGCCAAGAGAAGGCAGCACTCAGCACGGGCACCCCTGCAGCACCTCGGGGCACCTCCACAAAGGGCTCCACACACAAAACCACAGGAATGTTTCCTTCCAGGAGCAGGGAATCTCCAGCAGTTTGCAGGGCCAGGAGGTGAGAACAGGGAAAGGGAAATTCGGCCTTCAGAGCTCCCTCAAAGCAGCTACTCCATTTTACAGTAACACAATTAAACTCTTTCTACCTCGGGTTCTATTTTGCCTTTTCTGGACCAAACCTCCCCTTTTGGTGTTTCGTTTCAGCTCAGCCTGACTAAGTTTTGGAAATTTACCGAGGGAGAACAGGACCTCTGTGTACTGTTTAATCAAGAACTATCCATCTGTTAACTGGCAGTTTGATGTGCTTATGAGAAGCCAAAATGAATCCTGAAAGATAGCAAATGTGCTCTCTTCCACAGGGCAGGGAAGAATTGATGCTGTGTGAGCATTAGGAAGAGCAGAGTTGGAGAAGTGTTTACAAATTTGGCTGCCTGTGCTCCAGAAGTACCAATTCAGAGCAGAGCAGGGGCAGAGAAATGAGGGATGAACTTACTCATGGGAAACAAAACTGCCTTACCAGCAAAGAGGAAAAAAAAAACCCTTTATTTATGCTACTAACCAAGGCTGGAAGAAAACAGATTGCTCTGTACAAATACAGTAAGAAAGAGAATTATTCAAGCTAAAACAATCGTGTTAGCACAGAAAAACCCTTTCTGGGTTCTAATGATCATGTCTCTGCAATGCTCTGGTAAAAAGAACAAATAAAAAACAAACTAGCTTTCAGATCCATCCTGATCTGTTCTCCCAGTGTCAGGGTTTAATTTCCTCCTTGTTTCAGTGTCTCACTGCTGTGACTCCTCAGCCCACTCCTCTGTCCCAGCCTCACCTCTGGGCAGGACGTTCCAGGCAATGGTGTCAGTGATGGCTGTGAAGATCCAGTTCAGCTCTCCCAGGGGAGTTCTCCTGTCATTCAGCCTCCCAGGAATCCTGCAAGTGGAGGAAAAAACCCCTTAATAAACCCCCTATCTTTTCAGGATACACACCTCTGAGCCTTTGGGGTGACATCTGGAGATAAAGGAACCCTTTGCTGTAATGTTTTCTTGTTACAGGGAGACTCATCAAGTGGTAAAAGCAGAAGAAAAGCCAACACACTCCAAAGAAGCAGCAGCTGAGCTGGGAGAGCCCTGGGCTTTCAGGGATGGCAGCAGACAGGGCTGGGCACAGATCCACACCTCAAGGAGCAGGGACTGGGCTTCGTGTGCTGAGACTGGAACTGGAATGTTTTGCCAACCATTCCCACTTTGGCATTCATTTAAACAGTGAAAAACCAGGATATACAGCATAGAGCATGCAGGAAAAGCTTTGAAAACTGAATCAGTGTAACAGAGTGAGAGATTTAAGGTCATTCTATCCACCCTGGCTAGGCACTATGTTAATGTTGGGATGAACACCTCCAACAGCAAAACCTTGGTGCCAACAAACACTTCTCACAAGTGCAGGAAGGAAGGAAAAAAGAAAGAAGAGCACTTGACCACTAAAAGAAAGAAGTGTTTCAACTCTCATCTCTCCAAGGGTGAAGGCACAGCCACCCCAGAGGAGCAGGAGCTGTGTGACTCCTCTGAGGAGCAGCCTGGGGACATCCTGCAGCCTGAGACTTGCACAGGGCCAGGGAGGACAAACCAGGGTCCCCTCTGGCCTCACATTCAGCACCCTGAGCACCAACAGCCCTGAGACAACAGCCTGGCAAAGCACATTCAGTGAGGGAGGAACAGCAAGGTTCCACCAGGAATCCTGCTCTTCAGAGCCCAAGGTCTTATTTCTGTAGGCTGACAAAATCTTTCAGATGTTTTCATCCCAAAGCTGAACAAACTTCTCACATGAGAACAAACCAGAGGATCAGCAGGCAGCCTGGCTGCTGTGATGGCAGAGCCAGGACAACACACACCCCTCGAGGCAGACAAGGGCTGTGAGCTGCTCTTCACTCTCAGTCCTGCCTCCATCCTCCTCAGCTTTCCTAAACATGCTTCTGAATGCTTATTTGCTCCTCATAAACACAAAGACAGGAAAAGAGAAGAGAAAAACCCCTCAACCACCCACCAAACCAAGATGAACACACTCAATCCTGGGCTGCCTTATTCATAATCAGGTTGGAAATACAAAATATACAGCCTGGCACTCCTGAGCACAGCTTTTCTCCTCACAAGAAAGTATCAGGAACAGGATGAGGAAGTTTCAGAAACAGGCACCAACCTGGTAAGACATCCTATGGATTTAATCCTAATTTAACCCACTTTCCCTTCTGTGATGAGACTTTAAAGTCTCAGGACAAACACAGGAAGCCTCTCCATGGCCACTCCCTCTGACATCTGCAGCAGCACCATTCCCACGCAGGTTCAGAGGCAGCACACTCCCTTGTACAAATACAGCTCTAAACCAGCTGGAAATTAACATCTTACAAAAAAATCCTGTCTGTCTTGGTATCAGAGGAAAACTCCCCATCTGTGGAGCAGTGTTTGCTGACAGATCCCCTGGAGCAGCACGGGGAACACGAGGCCACCCAGGCTCTGCTGAGGATTCCCTGTCAATATTTGCATTGCAGAACACCCTGTGCTGAGCACAGCTCCCCAAGCCAGAGGGGCTTCCTGGGGAACCAAAGGGAAGCCAGACACCAGCACACACCCTGTGATGGCAACTGCCATCGCTGTTTCCAGTCACCAGCAGGAATTTCCCCAGGGAAAGGGAGCTCAGGGGCTGCCCAGGGAGCTTTGGAGTGCCCATCCCTGGAGGTGGCACTCTGGGGACAGGGTGGGGATGGGGCACAGGGTGGGCTCCATGACCTTGGAGGGCTTTTCCAGCCTCAGTGGCTCTGTGTGGAATCCCCTGGCCTGGCAGGAGCTGCTCAGAAGGGCCCACAGAGCTCCAGGCCAAGCCCTGGTGCCAGTGATGCCCCTCAGCCACACAAGGCAGTGGAGCAGCCACTGGCAGGGACTGCAGCAGCTGGAATTTGCTGCTGGGATCACCCAGGGAAATGAGCTGTGCTCCCCATCAGCTGCTCCCCTGCCCTCCAGCCTCCCACCTTCAAATAGAGAGCATCCAAGGTATTTGGTACATACAGAGTCACTCCTGCACTTCTCCAGTTACAGCCCTTTTGCTCTCTGATCTCTCAGGATTTTCTTTTTCCTCCTTCATCTGTCAATTGGCTCCTACTGAACCATGACCCATCAATAACCAAGAGACATCAAAACATTAGTAATTTCCAACCTGTGACATTTGATAATGCTTCAAGTGAAAACAAACATTCATTTTAGTCTCCCATTTGTTATTTCTGGTGACTTTTATGGATGTGGTGCTGGAGCACGACAGCCTGGAGCAGGCTCTGCTCTGGAGCAGCTGCACCAGGATGTTCCCCACACTGACATTCAGGGGGTCCTTTGTCACCAGCCCCCCCAGGGAAGGACCCCAGGGACCAGGCAGGGACAGGGCCCCCTCAGACTGCCACAGACTCTCTTCTAAGTGGCCCCCCCAGAAGCAGAAACAGCTCTCAAGGCTTTTTTTCTTTTCCCCTTCTCAGGGGATTTTTGTTTAGAATTCCCTCAATGTGCACAAAGCACCCAAGTTAAAAATCCCAGGAATGCCACGTGCCATTCCTGGTCCCCTGGGAGTGGGATTTCAGGAGAGGGAGCCCAGTGCAGCAATAGAGATGAAAGCATCCTTGTAAATTCCCAGCTCCTGGCACCCTCTTTTGCATTCCCAGTACCAGGGGTTTATTCCCATAAACCATTCCTTAGTAGATTTTTCCCCCAACTTCTTAAAAAGCAGAGCAAAGCCCAGTTCAGCAGCCACAGCCCCAGAATGATCAGACTGAAAAATCACCCAAGGCAGCAGGAACATGGGCAGTGATGCTGCCAACAAAAGGTCTCACAAAGCGGCAGCCAGAGGCTCCCAAATTCCCAATATCCACCAAAATTCCTTTGCATTTTGCTGGGTGGCTCCAGCAAAGATCTTTATTTCCAAGCTCAGGGATTGTTTTGGCCTCATGTCAGATGATCTGTGATGTAAATGCACATCAGGATCCAGCACACGTTCCCTCCCCAGGCCGTGGGCTGAGCCTGGGTAATTGGAAATTGGAGCCTTCAGAGAAGGTGCAGCTTCATTTAGCCTGCAAGCCTGCAGCTTAATTGCAATATAAACTCCTTCCCCAATTTTAAAGACAACTGAATTATAAATTACAATATACACATAGGCAATCCAGGAATTATTCCAGGCCTACCTCGAGACTGTAATAAAAATCTGTGTTTTCTATAATTGATATCAGGAGCAGATTAAGATGATGAGGTTTAAATATTTGATATCCACAGGAAGCTGCTCCTGGCACTCTTCCCCTGACGGAGCCTGTAACACAGACATTTGTGCTGCGGTGCAACACAGACCAGGAACACTGAACAAAAGCCTTTTTGTGCCAGGAAACCTTGATTTGAAGAGGATTGAACAGTCAGCAGCACATCCAAGGGCTCTGTGAGGCTCAGCCCTCCAACAACCCCAGCACATCTTGGCTGAGACCCTGCTGTAGCAATTGTCAGTCAATGAGCACACACAGCCACTGCTCTCACCACGTTTAGCACAGCCTGAGGTGTCCTCAGCCCCCTCCTCATTCCCAAACCTGGGGACACCTCTGGCTCTCAGGCACAGCGAGGTCAGCCCCAGGAACGTTTCATTCCTGCTCCCCATCTCCTTGAGGCCACAGGAAACCCCAACTCCAGCACATTTTCCCCACAGCTCCCAGAGAAAGCAACACCCAGGGGTGGATCTTTGCCCTGCACCCAGTGGCTGCACACCCCTGCTGCCCTGCCTGGGAAGACAGGAGTGTCTTTAAAAAAAATTAAAGTAATATCTTCAAATCCAGTGAGGACTACAGAGAACAATTATTATTATTATTATTATTATTATTATTATTATTATCTCAAAGTGCACCTTGCTTGTATAAACAGAAGTAGGCTTGGAGGCACAGCTGCCCTGGTTAACCAGTTTGCCTGACAAGCAGGAATTCTGCTCCAATGCCACTCAGAAAAAGGGATTATAATGTGTTGCAGTGCTGTGAAATATGACCAGTGCCAAACCACTGTGGCTGTTCTGGTGTCCCTCCGTTGGCTTTGGGGCTGTGGCTGCCCAGCTCGACCCTCCCAGGGCAGAGCCTCCCCCACAGCCCCTCACTGCTGGTTTAGGCAGCACATGGTGAGGCAAGGAAGGACAAATATTGCAGCTGCAGGCTCTGAGCAGCTTCCCAAAGAAACTGCCTTGCAAACAAGCAAAAGAAATGATAGAAATAACAAGGAAATCAAGAGTAACAGGGAAAAGCCCAATAGATATAAAATGTGACTTACTTCTCTATCAAATCCAGCGTGACTCCTGGCACCAGCCTGACACTCTTCTGCATGCAGAACCTGGGGAGAGGCAGCAAAAGAGAGCACACTAATTGAGTGTTTAATGGCAAGGTTTGTGGAGAGCATGCAGGAGGAGGTTCCTTTACTGCACTGCTTCTGCTTTTAAATTGCTGTTTGGGCAGGGAACTTTGGCAGGGCATAAGGAAAGGCAAACAAGGCCCTCAGCATTTGTCACCCTCGTGATTCTGTGGCCATTTCCCTCTCAGGTGTCCAAAGTGGGCCATTGTAACTGTCAGGGTGACAAGTGTTCCAACACAGGCAGGGGGAAAGGGCTCCCAGGCATCCAGCCCTGCCTCCCAGGGGGATTGTGCTGCTGGAATAATGAGCAGCCCTGCCTGGGCTTCCCTGAAGAGATCTGGCACTGCAGGCAGGGAAGGCAGAGGGAAGCAGTGGCAGGAACGCGTCGGGTTCAGACACCTCCGTTATTTAATTAAAAAAACTGCTGACTGCATCTGCTCAGCCTCCCAAATCCCACTACTCCAGAAACAGCAGCCCTGGAAAATGCAGAGTGCTGTCAGCAGCAGCACTGGCTGTGCCTGGAAAATGCCCAAAGCTGCTGGAGGCAGCAGTGGTGGGCAGGGGGACGCTGCTCCCTCCTGCAGCCCTCCTGGGAACTCAGGGCAGCAGTGGCAGCCACAGCTCTGGGGGGAAACCCAGCAAACCCGGCTGGAAATGGCTTTCCCTGACAGCAGCACACTCCCAGCCCTCATCCCTGTCCTTCAGAAATCCCCTCTCTGTTGTTTCAGGAAGAATTCCCCCTCATTTAACCTCAGCTGGCATCTCCCCAACACTGCCCAGCTCTGTGGGCACTGAGGGCTCAGCTGCCCCCCAACCCCACCTCCCACCTCCCTCCCCACCAGAGCCACGGCATCCACACCCAAAGGTTCCTGCCCAGCTAAAGGAGACAGCAATGACTTATTGGAGACAAGACACACAGAGGTGGTTTCTGACATCTGCAGCTTTCCTGGGGCATCCCCTGCCTGCAGGGCACCAGGGAGCCCAGGCCTGGGCAGGCTGTGGGAGGCTGTGCTGCCCAGGCTGCTGCTGTGTGTGCGTCAGCAGGGCAGGCAGAAAGCACCAGGAGCTGCACTGGGATCCCTGTGCAATCTGCTCCACCATCAAATCCTGACCACAGTGCATGACAGCCCCACGCAGGGAAACTCCCTCCTGAAGAGGCAGAGGCACAGGCAGCCTGCCAGAGGCGGCTCCTGGGCTGAGGCTGCAGCAGTTTAACCCTTCTGCAGCTGCCTCCAGGTCACTGGGAGCACCAGGAGGGCAGCACAGCTCTGCCCTGGGACATTTGCTGTCTCAGAGTGTGTCCCTGAGGTGCCCAGGGCCAGGCTGGAGGGGGCTTGGAGCAACCTGGGACAGTGGAAGGTGTTCCTGCCCATGGCAGGGGTGATCTTTAAGGTCCTGTCCAACCCAAACCATTCCATAATTCCTGTTACAGTAAAAGCCCCCCAGCACTGTCCTGGATATTTGGGAAGAGGTCAGTCCATGAAAGCCCCACTGAGGCAGGAGCAGCCTCTCTGTCTCCTCTCCAGCAACCTCTCACTGCCAGGAAAACAGGGACAAGCTCCTCAGGCTGTGCCTGCACCCCCTGCAGCACTGCAGGCCCAGATGTGGTGTCTCAGGGCTGGGCCATGGGCACAAACCTCAGCTAAAGTGTGCCAGAACTGCACACAAACCAGGGAATTCCAGGAAACCCAGAAACCCAGGAAATGGTGCTCAGCATCAGGGGAGTATTTTGAAACTCAGTGTGGTTTGCCTAAACCAATGTGGGACAGGGGACGGGCTGAGTTAACCCCAAAACCTCAAGCAGAAATGCAAAATAAATACATTAGGGGAAAAAACCCCACAAAACATTTTAAACAGAACATCAGCTGCCACAGCTCCTGTCCTGTCCTGTGCCCTTCCAGGGCTGGATGGGCCTTCTGGAGTTCAAACTGCACATCTCCAGCTCCTGAGCAGCTCCCCAACCTTTGGTTTCTCCCTCTGTGGGAGTTCTCCAGCACTTTCCAGGAGCCCCATCCCTCGTTAGGGGGGGCTGAACCCCGAGGCCCTGAAGCCAACTCAGAGCAGCCCCAGGGCTTGGCTGAGCTGTGCCTCTCTGCCCAGCACCAATTTTCCTTCCCCTGAAATGAGACAGCAGTGGCTGCAGCTGCAGCCCCAGCTGATGAGGGATTTTGCCCAGCAGTTACTTCACTACAGAGTACAAAATGGGATGGATAAACATTTATTCAAACTTTCATTTGCCCATAAATTCCATATATGAAACCTCATTAGAGTGTCAGCCTGGAGCTGCAAAAACATTGCATTTCAAAAGCAATTTCACAGGGTTCTGGGTGAGCTTTAGGAAAAGGGCTGGACTGAAGGAAGAGGGAGTTTCAATGGCAAAGGTTTCAGTGTTTGTTTTGGGTTAACAGCTGTAGGACACCAAACACGGTTTGGATCCAGCTCTTGGAATGCAGCAGAGGGTCTGGCTTTGCACACATTGTGTTTGGCATCAGTGGAAACCATGGATCCACAAGCAGCACTTATTATTTACAGGATTGCATGGATAAAACCACAGCTGCAATAATGCCAATCAACTGGGAACACGAGAGGAGCATCACCTTCTGCAGAGAACAAAATTTCTGTGTGTGCAGTGAGCACCACACCAGCCTTGGATGGCAGGGGAGGGGATTCTTCACTACCCAGGAGTTCCCAGGGCACCTGCCAGCCTCAGCCCCTGCCCAGCTCAGCCTGATGTGTTTAAACTGAGCAGTTCTACCAACACTGCTCCTGTCAAACAGCCCAAGGCACAACTCAGAGAATCTCCTGCTCGTGCAGGTGTGGCTCTGTGAGAACCTGCCCTGCTCACCCCCTCACCACGTTCCCATGGAGATGAGGAACAGAAAATTCCTGAACAGATCATAATATCCAAAAAAACCCTTTCTTAGCATATCTAACAAACCAAACCCACCAAAAAACCTCTCTTACAGAAGTTCAGCGTTTTCCCTTTAAATGTGGCAGAAAGTGTGCAGTCTGCTAAGTGAAGGGAAGCAGAACCCTGAAACCCATCACTTCCACTTCACTCCCAAAGCTCCAGTTTGCCACAAACCAGTTCATCTCCATCCAAAGCCCATGCAAAGGATTCCCACAAAGTGTAATGAATACAAGCAGTTCACTGAAGCCATATTTTCCTGGTTACACAACACAACTGTTCCCTTAAGGAATTTCCCCAGAGTTCACATGCATCTGTAAGAAAACACCCTGGGAGCTCAGGACATCAAAAATGGGCCAAAAAACTCAAGAGGTTTTGTGCTGGCCCTGCCATGAGCAAAGGAGTCAGTCAAAGGCACCAGGAACCCAAAGCAGAGCCTGGCCAAAGGAACTCAGTTCTGATGTGAAACAGAGTGCAAGGAATTGGGATTTATTACAAATACCTCCAGTGAGTAACTCCTGGAGCTGTGGTGAGCATTTCTCACCATCACCAGCAGTGTCCACGGGCTTCTGCCTCTTCAAACCCCACCCAGCAAAAGCCCTGAGGTTTCTCCCTTCTGGACCAGACAGAGCCTTGGGAGGAGCAGGGGAGGAGCCCCTGGGAATGGTCCCTGCGAGCCCTGCACGGCCTGGGGGCCCTGGGCTCCTCCTGCCACCTCGGGCCCTGAGCTCTGGGAAAGCTCCTGCTCTCTGCTGAAAGCTCCTGCTCTCTGCTGAAAGCCCCTGCTCTCTGCTGAAAGCTCCAGCTCTGCTGAAAGCTCCTGCTCTCTGCTGAAAGCTCCAGCTCTGCTGAAAGCTCCTGCTCTCTGCTGAAAGCTCCTGCTCTCTGCTGAAAGCTCCTGCTCTCTGCTGAAAGCTCCTGCTCTCTGCTGAAAGCTCCTGCTCTCTGCTGAAAGCTCCAGCTCTCTGCTAACTTTCTGCCTAATTAACTTGGTTTGCCATTCCAGAGCATCTTCCCCTGGTTTATCACTCCCTTCCTCTCACTCCAGCAGTGTTTAAAGCTACTGCATTATTTACAGCAACTGCAATATTTGGAATGTGATTTGTGCAAAGGCCAGTTTACAGAAAGTTGTATTGCACCGTGTACCATTCCCGCTCTCTGAGGAAGCAGATATTTAATTCCCAGAACAGTAAATCCCTTAATCTGAGCAAACCTAGATATTGAGCTGGAAACTAAACCGCAATAAGTAGAAGATAACAATATTTTCACCTTTCCAGCTGTCATTAATAAGCTGCTGTCCCCGGTGCACAGTTCAAAGCCCCCAGCTCAGGATTGCAGGGGAGCTGAGGCCAGGGAAGGTGGCTTTGCAGAGCCCTCCCGAGCCCAGGAGCCGCCACCACTCACCAGCGCAGCGCGATCTTGATGGGCGTGGTGAGGCAGGAGGTGAAGAGGTCGGCGGGCAGGTCGGGGATCATGGGCAGCAGCTCGCTGGCCTCGCAGGCTGCCAGCTGGATGCAGTTCTTCATGGAGGGGGGCAGCGGCATCTGTGCCAGGGGGTGGTTGGGGTTGATGGCAGCCACCTGCAGAGACGGGAGATGCGCTCAGGGTGGCCACGGCTCCGGCAGGAGGGAGGAGAGAGGCCCTGCAGAGCTGCCCCTGCTCCCTGCAGCTCTGGCAGCACCGGCCACACCTTTCACTCACAGCCAAGGAACAGTGTTCAACTGCTGAGCACTGCACCTGAGCAAACAACAGCGTAAAACAGAAATATCCTACAGACCAACAGCAGTGCATAAAGCAAAATACCCCACAGACCAACATTCCCAACACAGACCAACATTCCCAACACAGACCAACAGCAGTGCATAAAGCAAAACACCCCACAGACCAACATTCCCAACACAGACCAACATTCCCAACATAGACCAACATCAGTGCATAAAGCAAAATACCCCACAGACCAACATTCCCAACACAGACCAACATTCCCAACACAGACTAACATTCCCAACACAGAATAACATTCCCAACACAGAACAACATTCCCAACACAGAACAACATCAGTGCATAAAGCAAAATACCCCACAGACCAACATTCCCAACAGACCAACATTCCCAACACACCAACATTCCCAACACAGACCAACATTCCCAAAATAGACCATCATTCCCAACACAGACCAACATTCCTAACACACCAACATTCCCAAAATAGACGAACATTCCCAACATAGACCAACATTCCCATTTTCCAAGAGCACAGTGATTTTCCTGTTTAAAATTTAGACCAAGAATATGATTTTTGAGAGTCATAATTCGCACAATGAAAACATAGCTAATCTTTCCAGCACCTTTCTGAACCAGCTAAACAAAGTAAACTTCGGCCACCAAAAGTTTTTTCCGAATTTTTGCACTTTTTCATTAAGGCAAGATATGGAATCAGAAGATCAGAATCCCTGTGGCACATTCAGGGAACAGCAAACTCCTCTGATCTCCTTGCAGGGAGATGAGAAACAATTATCCTGATCACTCTGGCAGCCCCTCTGGAGCACCAGTTCCAGCTTTACTTCACTTTTCATGAATTTGAACAATTGGATCATTCATAATTTTCCAAATGAATTCCCCTCCACGCTCTCATGATGCCATGAGCGCTCTGCTCTCTCTTTACCAGGTCTGTGCTTTCCATTCCCCATGAGCAGGAACCTCAGGCAGGCACCAGGAGTTAATGAATCTAAGGACACAATGAAAAGCTGACACATAACCCTCAAAGTATTTTCATAACCAAATTCACTGGTAGTTTAACCTGTGCTGCAAGAGCAGAAACACTGAAGCAGCTGTCTCGTGTAACCTCACCTATTCCAGGAGATCAAAACTGCCAGAGAAGATGGAATTTACTATGTTTGTTGAAATAAAGACTGACATCACCACTTGTGCTCATCCCTCTCACTGGGCTGGAGTTGCAGAGCTTTTCCTGCACAAGCTCCACCTGAGCAGTGGATCTGCCTCCCTCCCAAAGCAGCCTCAAAGTCCTTCTGGAGCTCAGCAGGAGCCAAGGGAAAAAGGAAATTTGTGAGGAAAGCAGGAGAAGGGCAGGTGAAATCAGACCTGTTTAACCTGCTTGGGAACAGAATGAGAAAGCAAACCCAAAATGCTGAGGAGAGCATTGTGTAAACAAAGGAGAAAGGCCCCAAAAATATCCCAGTGGCAGTCACAGGCTGACAGCAGAACTTGGGCAGGGATACTCAGACCAAAGAATTCTTTGGGTTCAAAGGCCTCTATTACCAATACTCTTGATCCCTGCCTTTCATGTTCTTCTCAAGCCACAGACTTTGGGAAGTTCTTATCATTACAAAATATGAAATTACCTCTGGTGGAAGAGAAGGAATAATGAAATGTTCTGCACACCCCACCCAGTACAATGGAACCTCCACCTGCCAAGGAGTGCCCACCAAAGCATCTCCAAAGCAGAATTCAGGGTGACAGGACTGACAGCAGGGACAAACACCTCTTTGGAGGTTGCAATTGTGACAAGCAATTGCCTGGTGAATGAATATCCCTTCCCTGAAGTTTTGGGGTTTCTAGTACAGTGTTTTAGAACTGTGAGTGTAAGAAGTGAAGCTTTACAAATGTCCTTCCCTGGCAGCTCAGTGCAGCAGGGGGGAGGCTGCACAAAGCAACTGCTTCCCCTCCACTGTGCATTTCTGATTTACTTCCACACATTTATTACTGATTCCACCTGCAACCAAAGACAGCTTTTCACTGGGACACACTCAGCACCCTGTGGAACTGGAACCACCACACTCCCTCTGTGGATCAGGTTTTTGTCATTTCAGATTCAACAGCACAAAACTGCAACTGCCTTGAAACAGCCCCAGAAACATCAGAGCTTTGCAACCAAAATAATGATGGCTTGTTCACCTCAGCATTCATCTCAGCAGAGAAGACCATTAGGGCCCAAATTGATTCTATTAACATTAACACTTAATTAGTGTTTGTATTAAAAATCATTCCAAGTTTAATGGGATAGCAAACTGAACCAGAAAGATCGGAGTGGCAAAGTTATTTGCAAATTAATTTGCCTTCCAACAGGGTTTTAAGCACATTTCTCAGAGTATAAAGCAAAGTGCATTTGTGTGCACTGCAGCCCAGCAGGGCTGTGCAGGGGGGCCTCACCTCCAGCTCCTGCTCCCTCTGTAGTGCAAATTGCTTGAAGGACTTGACGATGAGGCCGGCGTTGGAGCAGTCGTACACGAAGATGGAAGGGCTCCCCATCCAGGTCTGCAGGTCGTAGATGGACAGGGGGATGTACTGAGTGTAGTTCTGCCAGGACAAAAGCACCACTGCAGTTACCAAGGGCACAGAAACGACAGAACCTGAGCTGGTGAGAGAATAAAACCCACCCCAAAATGCCAACTCTGAAACCCCAGAAGAAAACCAACACTGAACACATTAACCAACACACAAATCAGTCAATATCCATCAATAATGGGGAACGTGAACCCAAGTCAACATAAAGCACAAGCAGATTTGATTGTGGCATTAATTGAAACACTCAACTCTAAAAAAAAAAAAAAAAGCCCAAACTCCGCCAAGAGTTTTCAGTATCAGATATTCAGAGCTCTGATATGTGCTAACAACCCCAAACAGCATTTAATAGTCCAATTTTAGCCCAAATTCCTGCAACACTGATAAAGGATGCAAACCAGCTGTCTTTAATTTAACATCAAACATCTTAAACTGAGAAGCCCATCAATAAATCAGGATGGATAATTAAGCCCCTGCAGCCCATCAGCGCTACCCTGCCTGAGCCTAACGAGATCCTTCAGAATTTTATTGCAGCTTTAGCTTCTGTGCAACTTTCCAAATTATCCATTAAAATTAAAACCAACAAAGCTGCCTTCGACAGAGGGAGGTACCCACAGCTCCCTCTCTGGAAATAGGAAGGATTCTGTTCCTTGTCTTCCATCTTAACGCCCCCAAATAACTGGAGGCAAGAGGATAAAAATCAGCCATTTAAAATAAGCTATGAAGAGCCAATCCTGAACTAAGTGAGCTGCAAATATAAACCACAGATTTCTGCCTGCAAAGAGTCACCACCAATAGCCAGTGGCTGCCAGCAAGATCCTCCTCAGCTGCAGGCAGAGGGCAACCTGGTGTTCCTCCAGCCCTGAGCTCGGCCCAAAATCCTCAGGAAAAGCTGTGATGTTCCTATTAACATCAGCAGAATGATGGATGGGATCATAACTCTCATTTAAATTCAAGAGACTTAAAATAGCTGTAATAAAACCAGTAAACTTTTTACAAAAATCAAATTTTCAAGGACACGTATCAGCGTCGATAAAGACAGGAGGGCTCATAAACCATGTGTTACATAAGGCAGGGAGAGGTGAGGCCCTGCCAAATCCAGTTCTGCTCATCTAGAACAGTTCTGGTGGTTTCATTCCAATTAATAGGAAGGATTGTTTATAAAAGCTGAAGTTTTAGGGAGCTGGGAGCTCTGCAAATCCCTGCGGGGTGCAAGGACGCACGGAGAGCTCAGCACAGCCCTTTCTTAAGGTCACCCCTCACGTGAAGCACGTTCCATCCCCAGGAAGTTCCACATAAAAAACCTGCTCTGACACGTCCCAGCAATGACATTTTATGGGCAGGCATTGTTTTAACTTTATATTTCTCATGTATCTTGCTCCAGCTAAGATTGGATTATAGCTCTGATTAATATTGTGGTATTTCCAAGCAGAAGAATTTTATGTTCCAGCTCTACTGTGGGGGTCACATAAACCATGAAATTTGCTAATGATATGCAAATGAGGCAGTTTGAAGCAAGGAGGGGTGTGAAACAAGGCTGCTCAGGGTGATGCTTTGATGCTGCTGGGCTGGACACACAGTTTGTTCTCTGGCTTGGGCTTGGAGAAGTTCCTGCTCCAACACTGCTCCCACCATCCCTCTGTGCCTCTTCACAGGAATGACACAACAACAGCTCCTCTGGGAACTGGTGGGGAACAGATTTCATCCCCAATTGTTTAGAGAACAACTCGGAGATATTAAAAAAAAAACAAATCCAACCTTCAGAATTTGCAGAGAAGCTCTTCAAAATGTCAGAATAAACATGTCTGAGGTTGGGGGATGTTGATTTTTATCTTTTTGAAACAATGTTGAGATTTTTTCAGAAAACAGTAGCTAAACCAGAACATTGCTCTTTATTAATACAGCAGCACTCACAATAAATCCATGAAAAGTGTGTTATTGCAGCCTCAACATGTGGCAAAAGGCCAGATAATGCCAAATTAACCAGTTCCCAGGGACTGTCTCAGTGCTGCCTTGCTATGTCCACACTGGACAGTGAGCCAGAGCAGGGACCTACAGCAACTCAGGTACAATTCCAAGTTTCAACATTTGCCTCAACCTCTGTGACAATAATTCATTGCTGCAGTGCATTGGAGAGAAGCCCCTCGTGCCCCCCAGGGCAGGGCCAGCCTGGGGGGCTCACACAGCCTCCAGAACACAGAGAAAGCCAACAGCAAAATGAACATGTCCCAAAGCTGGGGAAGGGATGGCACAAGGAGCTGTGGCTTCAAACTGCCAGAGGGGAAACTCAGGGAACATGTAGGGAAGGGATTCCCCCTGGGAGGGCGGGCAGGCCCTGGCACAGGGTGCCCAGAGGAGCTGGGGCTGCCCCTGGACCCCTGGCAGTGCCCAAGGCCGGGCTGGACGGGGCTGGGACAGAGGGAGGTGTCCCTGGCAGGGCAGGGCTGGCTCTGGGTGGGCTCTGAGCTCCCCCAAAGCACAGTGGGTGCAGAAGGCAGCTGCAGTGAGCCTGCAGGGCCAGCCAGGCTGTGCTGAGCCTCTCCCCACCTTGTTGAAGACCCAGATCTCGCCGTTGACCGTGGGCCGGGGCACGCCGTGCCCGTTGTAGTGGAACAGCACGCGCTCCTCCTTGGCGTTGCGGCGCAGGGACGTGCACAGCTTCTTCACCTCATCCACCGTGGGGTCCAGGCTCTGCTTGTACCTGGCCTGGGACACACAGGGGACACGGGACACGGTCACTGCACACAGCCTGTGGCATGGGAACGGCTGC